>VDFB02027464.1:0-81093 GCA_007258455.2 Sequoia sempervirens | reverse complement strand
GAAAACCATCAAGAATCGATATCCTATCCCTAGGATTGATGAGCTCATTGATGAGCTCCATGGGGCAATGTTCTTCTCAAAGATTGATCTTCGTTCAGGATATCACCAAATCAGAATGAGGGAGGAGGATATAGAAAAGACAGCATTTAGATGCCACGTTGGGCATTTTGAATTTCTTGTCATGCCTTTTGGTTTGACAAATGCTCCAGCCACATTCCAATCTTGTATGAACAAGATTTTTAGACAGCAGTTGAGGAAGTTTGTACTCATCTTCTTCGACGATATTCTCATATTCAGTAAGTCTTGGGAAGAGCACCTTAAGCATTTGGAAGAAGTGCTTACCAGTTTAGAGGCGGAATGTCTATTCGCCAAAGAGTCAAAGTGTGAGTTTGGGATGGAAGAACTTTTATACCTTGGCCACATTATCAGCTCAAAGGGTGTGAAAGTGGATCCAGAAAAGATAAGGGCCATTCTTGATTGGCCAACTCCTAAGACTATTTCTCATCTGAGAGGTTTTTTAGGGTTATGTGGATTCTATAGAAGATTTGTAAAAGGTTATTCTCATCAAGCTGCACCTTTGACAGATCTTACAATGAAAGGAGCTTTTCTTTGGACTAAGCAAGCACAAGAGGTTTTTGATAAGTTTAAACAAATCATGAGTTCGTGTCCTGTGTTGGCACTTCTGGACTTTTCAAAACCTTTTGAATTACAATGTGATGCTTCAGGAGAAGGAGTTGGAGCTGTCCTAATGCAAGACAAACATCCTATTGTCTTCGAGAGCAGAAAATTGAGAGGGGCAGAAAAAACTTACTCTATTTATGACAAAGAGATGCTTGCCATCATGCATGCTTTGTCTAAATTCCGTCAATACTTGGTGGGAAGTAAATTTGTTGTTAAGACTGATCACAACAGTCTTAAACATTTTATGCGCCAAAAGGAATTGAATGAAAGGCAGCAAAAATGGGTAAGTAAACTCCAAGCATATGACTTTCACATTGAATATGTCAAAGGAAAAAATAATATAGTTGCTGATGCACTTTCTAGAAGGCCTCATTTGCAGTCAATTTGTGAGTTATCAGCAGATTGGAAAGAATTAATTGCTGCTGATTATGTTAAAAATCAGTTTGCAACCAGCTTGTTAGAAGGTCAATTGGTTGATGGAAGGTATAAGTTGGTTGATGGATTAATTTATTATAAAGATAGAATCTTTTTAGTACAAGAATCTAAGCTTAAGAAAAAGATTCTACAAGCTTTTCATGATGTTCCCCTTGCTGGTCATCAAGGGATTTTCAAGACTTACAAGCAGATTCGTGAACGATTCACTTGGAAAGGTTTGAAAGATGAAGTCTTGAATTACATTAGAGAGTGTCCTACTTGTCAAAGGAATAAAAATGAACACTCTTTTCCTGCTGGTTTACTTCAGCCCTTGCCTATTCCAAATCAGAAGTGGGAAAGTATTGCCATGGATTTTATCACGGGGTTGCCCAAGGTGCAAGGACGTGACTGTATATTTGTTGTGGTTGATAGACTAACGAAATTTGCTCATTTCTTTGCTGTTACCACTTCATTTACAGCAGCTCAAGTGGCTGAGTTGTTTTTTAGAGAGGTGTTCCGCTTGCATGGGTTGCCTAAAACAATTGTCAGTGATAGGGACAGCAAGTTCCTAAGTGTTTTTTGGCAGGAGCTCTTCAGATTGAGTGGGACAGTGCTTACTCCAAGCACAAGTTATCACCCACAAACAGATGGGCAATCAGAAATTGTTAACAAGTGGTTAGAGGGCTACCTAAGGAACTATGTTTCAGGACAGCAGCGAGCTTGGATTAAATGGCTTCATTTAGGAGAGTATTGTTACAACTCTTCTTATCACATGTCAATTAAGATGTCTCCTTTTAAGGCTCTTTATGGTTATGAGGCTACTAACTTTGTTGATCTAGTGTTTGGTGATAGTAGAGCCCCACAGGCTTTGGATATGTTGCAACAAAGCCAGGACATCTTGAAGACTCTTAAGGAAAATCTGCAACAAGCTCAGAATCAGCAGAAATTATACGCTGATCAGCAGCGTGTGGAAAGGTCTTTTGAAGTTGGGGACATGGTCTATTTGAGGCTTCAGCCATATAGACAATCTTCTCTCAAGAAGAGTGGTGCAGAAAAGTTAAAGCCACGCTTTTATGGTCCTTTCAAAATCACCAAAAGGATTGGTGAAGTTGCTTATGAGTTGGAACTTCCAACTGAAAGCAAAATACATAATGTTTTTCATGTGTCTCGCCTCAAGAAGGCAATTGGACACAATGTGGTGGCTACATCAGAATTACCTCCATTGGATGAGGAAGGTCATTTAGTGTTGATTCCAGAAGAGATCCTTGACACTAGAGAACGTTCTTTGAGAAGAAGGACAATCAAAGAATATTTGGTGAGATGGAGGAATTTGCCTATTGAAGATGCTACGTGGGAAGGTGAACAGATTTTGTTGCATCCATCTTTGCAGTTGCTTGGGGACAAGCAATTTCGAGGAGGGCGGACTGTAATGTCCCCTTCTCATCAGTAATCAGCATTGGCATTCTTCAGTCTATTCCGGAACCCGTAGACTGGAATGAGGTGGAAAGTAGGGTTTCATGGGCTTGGCTTTTGTAGTATTTCATTTTATTTACTATTTTTAGTAAATGATGGTTGTGGCAGTATGCAGTTGGTTGTCTTCAGTCTTCTCTTCAATGAGCATATTATTGGTTGTTTCAATATCTTCCTCTCAAGCTTAATTTGTTGAAATCTACTAAGTATTGGCATAAGTGTTATAATTTTCAATTGACCCCTTGGCCTAAGGATACAACTTGCAAGTTGTTTTAAAAAAGGGGACTTGAAGGGTACGCCTTGTCATAAGGTGATAATAATATTTTATATTTTTGAATTTATGCTTGGAGGAAAGTGGACGCCACTTTATGAGGAATATATTTTATGAAATTTGAAAATAAGGAGAATTCAAATGGTTGTCTTTTGGCGTGCCAATTGAGGAAGTTGAAGAGTTTCTCATTTCTTATAAAATGAAGACATGACTCCAGCATTTGATATCTATCAACTACCTTATTGTTATGCTGTCAAAATGACCATGGACATTTTGTTATTGCTTCGAGGATGCTACCTCCTAGCCCCTTCCCAATTTCGTGTTTGAAATATAACACCTAATTGGAATATTGCTGCTTCTCACATCAGACTAGCAGATTGAGCAATAAAGATTGAGAAATTTGGTGAATTCTACAGTTTTGAAGTTCCTGGTTTTGCTACAGCTGAAGCTGTTTTCTGTTCGTATCTTGCTGAGTGATTTTTATTTGGTTCTGGGTGTTTGAGCAATCTACTTGTTGACTGGAGGCGCCAACTTCCACCAAAAATCAGATTTTATTTTGAAGTATTCAATTTTATATTGCAAAGTCGATTTTCCTCAAGGGCCGTACCATTTAATGCTGTCTTGGGATTCGCGCCAAAAAAAGTAGAGACTTTGTTTGCTGTTTCTGGATTCTATCTTGGGCGCCAGACTTGTAAGGTGCTTTTGCAATTCGTTTCACGCCATTCGGAGAAGAAATAAGTGAGTTATGAATGTTTTTCTGTTTTCCAGTTTGCTGTTGTAAATTTCCAGAACTCAGGAATTTGCATCAGATTTATCAGTTTCCAGTCTAATCTCCATTTCAGTCATCGGAAAGCAAAGAACACTGTTATAAATTCATTCTTATATCTACATTTCACTTCTCTATCATTGTAACTCATTTAATTGCAGTCTTGTTGAAATTGTAAGGTTCTGATTAGTAGTACTAATCTAACCATTTGTATTGCTGCAACTATTTGATTTGTATCTCATTAAAGTCCCCTGGATGGTTTACCGCCAGTGTGGTTAAATTGTTTGTAAATCTTGTACCCACTTAAGTGGTGAATCCCCACAGTTCTGTGGATGCCCGCCGCAGCGGATGAATTGCTTTAATTTGTAATCTTTTCCCCCCCCTGTTTGGTGGTAGCGTGGAATTGTTTTCTCATGGCTGGTTATCCGCCTAATAGTTCTTAATTTCAATTTCTAGACTCCGTCATATGTTAGCACCTCGCCCTCAGTGGGATCTCGAGTGCACATTCTTGACGTTGAGTAGTTCTTCTATTCCAATTCAGTTTCTTCAGTTCAAGCTTCAGCATCTTCCATTCAAGTTCAGATTTTAATTTGAGGCTAACGCTAATCATATCATCTACTGCTGGTTATTTTGTGTTTTCCTTCGAAAAAATTGGTTAGCATATTTCAGACATCCAAAAATGCTTGTCCAAAATACTAAGGAGGTCCGCCTAAGAGGATAAAAGAATGATTTTTTTTTGGCTAAGTATTAATGCCAAGTCCAAGAGAAAAGTTCGAATATTTGCCTAAGTAAAGAGGCTAAGGGGTGAAAAATGAAGACTTTGGCCAAGTATCATGACACTTTCGAGAGGTCAAATGCCAAGCTTGAAAGGGCACGTGCTAGAGAAGATTGGGATTTGGCAAAGAATAAAACGGAATGTGCCTAACTCAAAGGTAGAAAAGAGGTAAAATTTGCCTAAGTATGGGGAAAATGCGAAGAAATTGTCAACTTTGGCCGAAGAAAAATGCACAAGGCAAGGAGAAAGGAAGGATCGTCCTTGGCCAGAAGGAGGAAGAATTTGGCAAGCGTCAAAGAAATTCGCCCAATGAAGACATTCAGACGAGGATTTTGCCTAGAAAAATTCGACTGAGCAAGGAAATATTTGACTTTGGCAGAGCAAAATAAGCTTAAAATCTCACCTTGGCAAAGAAAAACAGGGATCTGGCATAGAATTTGTTGACGGAATGGCTTGAATTTTGGTTTGGCTAGACGAAATTGAGGATAAAATTGGAAAATACACTTTTAGCCAAGAAAAATGAAGAGAAAATCGGAATAGCCATGGGTCGAAGACGAACGGGTTGGAATAAATTGAAATATTTTAATATTTTAATAATTTATTTTCATGCCTTGGACAAAATGAAGTTTGCCAGAGATGTTTTGGAGGAAAATAATTTGTGCCGGCCAGAGATAAAATCCGAAGGGCAAAATTAAATTCACCATGGCTTTAGGAGAGAGAATGCTAAAAATTTAAGAGAGAGAAAATCTGAATTTGTTTATTTTATTTCTTGCAGGTGGATGACGACGCGAGGCGAGTCTTCAAAGAAGAAGCAAAGGCATGGAATGGAGGGAAAAAGATGGCACCAGCATGAGAAAGTTTGACTTTGCCCAAGCAGAGCATGTCCAAACCTTTACAAAGTCCGACTTTGCTTGGAGAAGGTATGTCCAGACATCCATAAGATCCGCCAAGTACAATGGCAAACATGATGCAAAGTCCGACCTAGACCAAGAAAAGAAATGTCAAAGAGTTGAGAAGGTTCGCCAAGCATAAAGAAAAGATGGCGAAACCACTAGCAAATCCGACTTTGCTCAACTGAGAAATGGCACAAGCATGATAAAGTTCGACTCCTCCCTAGACATGTTTGTCCAAAGTGGCTTGAAGTCTGATTTAGGTCGAGAGAGAAAACGTCCAAGCTCATGTGAAGTCCGCCCAAGGAGAGGATGAGAAAATTGGCTAAGTGTTGATACCTTGGGGAGAAGAATTCACTAAGTGTTGGACGGAAAAAAGGAAGGATGAAGAGGAGTAAAGAGGAAATGAATAAAATCCTTGTCCAGGGATGGAATTTGTCCTACATAATACAAGCCAAATTCAAAATTGAAGAAAAATCCATAGGCAAAGTTCATCCAAAATCTTGGCTAAGTGTTGAGTGGTCCAGATGAAGATGTTACAAAATGAACCTGAATAGCCAAAATTTGGCTAAGTTTGGGAAATACTTCATAGAGGAAATTCCAATTTCCTCCATTGTGGCAAAAGCACAGAGGCATCCTTCTCCAAATTCAAGACACTTGAACGGATATCCAGACATCTTGAAAGGATTTCATCCACAATCCCAGACCTGTTGAAGCAATCAGGGCAACTTCTTGGGGATTTCATCTCCTAAAGAATCAAAAACAAGCTTCCAATTCGAATCAGATAGTGACAAAGAGAGTGTTCCAAACAGATCTCCATACTTAGACAATTTCTTGACACAAATTGGAGAACTCAGAGAGGGAAATCCAAAGGAATAACATCAACCCAGTTCAAGCAGGAGGAAGTTCAAAGCAACCAACTCCAAGTCCAGACACCTGCTCCAAGGGGAGACTTCCAGACCTCGAAGATTCCAGTACAGGTAAAAGGAAGAAATCAAAGTCTTGAAAGGAATCCAAGATCAAAGCTAGGAAGGAACAAGCACAACGGACAGAGTTATCGGCAGGGAAAATATTCTAAGGCAAGCACGTGAAGAAAAATGAAGCAACCAAGGAAGACATCCAGCACGCTGAGGTGGCGCCTCACCATCTTCCAACCAATCAAATTGTTCCAAATCAACATATAACAACTTTCTATTTTATTGTTGATTTATATTTAGCAAAAGGGACAAGTGTCCTCAAATGAAATTTTCTCATTGGTCGAAAGTGACAAACCCTAATTAGGGTTTTATTTTGTAATCTCGGTCGTTGATTTGAAATCAATCTTGGCCATTGAATTGTAATTGGGGAGCCTATAAATTGAGCTTGCCCCCTCATTTGTAAAGTGTGGAGACAGATTATGTATATTGTCGCATTGAGACTATTTTGAATGATAAAAGCTCTTGAGCATGATTTGCCTTGAATCACTTCTTATTGTTGAATAGTAAGCGAGGTTACATATTGCCTTCCGCCATAGATTAGAGTTAAAGTTAGATTAGGTAGAATTTGCTTTGAAAAGTTGTTAAATTGAATGAGAGATTGATCGTATCGATTCGATGGTGAAGTGTAGCTCATACTTTTTTCGAATGGATGATTTGCATTCGATTTGTAAAGTTAGCCTGAGCTCTTAAATGTGGAAGCTTAACTTCAACCTCATTCGAGGTTTGAAAATTATTCTCACAAACCCCTTGAAGATTGCATCCACTTTGCGTATGTTGTCCTGCAGGAGGCGAAACAAAGTGTGGTTTATTTCTCTTCACCGAGTCCTTACTGTCTCTTGAGTTCTTAGGCTTAGACTAGATTCCCTGAACCCTATTCTTTTTGCCATTTTTTTTGAGATCCACAATTGAAAGTCCTAATTGAGAGCCTTTAAAGATAAATTTCCTAAGTCCCTAGCTTGTGCAGACTTTTTACGTAAGTCCCCTTGTTTATTACCAGCATTATCACAACGACCATTGAGCTTATCCACACGTCGAGACCCGACTAAAGAAACCTTGGAATCGCCTATGCGGTGGTTTTTCAAGAGAGGCTAGAGTGTCTTTGGACATTTTATTCTATGTGTTCGGTGGATGATAAAACGTACACCAACAAGTCCGAGGGAGAAAAATCTGAGAATGAGGGTGAAAACGGTACCGAAACAGAGGAGGAAGTAAAGCTTCAAGAAGCGTGCCTCACAAGCATACAGCAAGAGGGCTCTTTCCAAATGCGAGGGGTCTTAGCTGGGAAAAAAATTATCACCCTATTAGATACAGGTGCCACGCATAACTTCATTGATGCAAGGCTGGTTGAAAGGCGTGGAATTCAAACGGAAGAATTTGATGGCATAAGAGTGAAGGTCGCTGATGGATACACTCTTAATTGTGATAGAATGATTCCAGATCTTCCCATGCAACTAAACCATAGTTGGAAAACTCGCAGAGAACTCGGCGAGTTTTTAAAAACTCGCGAGTTTTTATAAAAAACGAGTTTTTAAAAGTTTAACTCGCCAAGCTGAAAAACTCGTTTTTTTTGAGTTTGAGTTTTTACCAAAAACTACAGTTTTTATGATGGTACTTGCCAAAAACTCGCTAGTCCGAGCCAAAAACTCGCGCACAGGAATAAAGCAAAACGCCTTTTGTCTTCATTTCATTTCAAAATCAATTGATACTTTGTGTGAGGAGCTGAAAACCCCCCCCCAAGCAAGGAGATATCATTTCCAATGATTTTCCATCGAGGAGAGAAGATTCAAACGCCATTTTGTGTGGATTTTGAAGAGAAATTCGATTCAAAGGTAGGGTTTCTGTTTTTGTTTTTTGTTTTTGATTAATCATTTTCTTTCATTGTTCTTGCAAAATACTCATTCCAAATTGAAAAAAAGACATGATAGAGCACAAAGAAACAATTTTTTTGCATTTAGAATCCAAAAAACAAAATTCATCACAATCTTTTGTTGATTTTTGCTGATTTTTTTCATTTTTTTCACTATTTTTTGAAATTTTCAGACCTAGGTTCATTTTTTGTGTAGAATGATAAGATTAGTTAATAATGTTAATTGATAATTCATTTAAGCACATTTGCATCAATTTAAATGAAATTTAGCTCTAGATTTTTTAAGTTTTAATGATTTTAGGTTGTTTTTAAATTTTTTTTATATTAAAAAACTAATATGTTGTGCTTATTTTTGAATGTGTAGATTGATTATTGATCAGTGAATACACATTACACACTATAATGGCTTCTGGCTCTGGTTCAGGCTCAACATCAGGTTCCGCCCCCACCTCATCAACTTCCACCCCTCACACAGCATCATCATGGGTTCCAGGCACTCGTCTTGCAGGGGCTAGAGACCCTACATGGAAATATGGTGTCAGAAGGCCAGTGCCTGGAACAGTTGTTTGTGGTGAATGCAAAAAAACATATCATGGAGGCATAAATCGCCTCAAATACCATCTAGCAGGCATTCCTCAGCGTGATGTCAAGGTTTGTGAGAAGCCCAAAGAAGAGATTAGAAGAGAGATGCTTGCCCTACTTTCACTTGCTGAGGAAAAAAAATGCAAAAGGAGAGGGCTAAAAAAGCCATAGCAGCAGCCATAGCCAGTGGACATGCGCATGCCCATGGGACTCAGGAGCACGAGGCCGAGCACATGGAGATAGAGTCAGATGAGGATGCAGAGTCAGATATTGTTGGCATTGTGGGCTCTCTTCGTGGTCCACGGATTCGCACTCATGGCACAACCACCACAGCCACAGCCACACCATCCTCTAGGCCCCCCTTGTCCTCTAGTTCGACTAGAGTGCCAATGCCACCACCACCTTCATCTTCACGCAACCCACAGAGTTTTTTTGTGCCAAGAAACACACCAGGAGCACAGGTATCATTGGAGGCTACAGGGTGGAACAAGGAGGTGCATGAACATGCTAGCATGGCATGTGCTGATTTTTGGTATTTCAATAACATACCATTCAATGTAGTGAGTAGTCCCTATTGGCACAATATGGTCACTTCATTGACAGTTGCGGGAAAAGGCTTCAAGCCACCTTCTCGCAAAGATTTGAGTGGGAAGTAAGTGACAAATCAACTTAAATTTTATGTTCTTTCATTTAAAATTTAAATTAATTTATTATTTATGTTGAATTCAAGCTATTTTTTGTTTAAAACTTACAATTTTGTACTTATTTAATTATTTTACTTTGTACTTGTAGGTTGCTCACAAATGCAACCGAAAGGGCAATGCATGTGGTGGAAGAGCAAAAAAATAAATGGAAAAAATTTGGCTGCTCAATTCTTTCTGATGGGTGGACGGATGGGAGAAACCGCACCATCCTTAATTTTTTGGTTGCTTCCAAAGGTGAATTTGTGTTTTGGAAGTCGGTGGATGCTTCCAACAAGATAAAAACTGCAGATACATTGTGTACGTTGTTGGAAGAAGTTGTGATGGAGGTGGGGATTGCTAATGTGGTGCAAGTCATCACAGATAATGCAGCAGCGTATGTGGCAGCTGGAAGGATGCTTGAGAGTAGACATCCATCACTCTTTTGGTCACCTTGTGCGGCTCATTGCCTTGACCTTCTTTTGGAGGACATAGGCAAACTTGTTTGGGTGGCACCGATTGTAGATGATGCAAGGAGCATCACAAAATATATCTACAATCACCCTTGGGTTCTTAGTTTGATGAGAGAGCATACGCAAGGGAAGGAGTTGGTGAGATCGGGTGCCACAAGGTTTGCAACAATTTTCCTAACGTTGCAAAGCATTTTGGATTCTTTGGGCTCTCTAAGACAAATGTTCGTGAGTCAAGCATGGAATGACTTCATATTCAAAGAAGGCCGAAGGAGATAGAATTTCTGCAATAGTCTTCGACCCCTTGTTTGCACAAAAAGCTACAGAGATCGTGAAGGTAACTTCCAAACTTTGATTTTAATTTTAATCTCAAGTTGAATATAAATATATATTTTTTAATTTAACTTTAAGCCTTTCATTATAAATTTCTAACTTTGATCTTTTTGTATTTTTAATCTAGGTGTCGGAGCCCTTGGTTAGAGTCCTCCGCTTGGTAGATGGGGATGAAAACCCAATGGGATACATTTATGAGGCCATGGATAGGGCCAAGGAGGCCATCAAAAGTTATTACAAGGGGGACAGCCTCAAATTTGATCCCATATGGGAGATTGTTGATAGGAGGTGGAACAATCAACTCCACCAACCCATCCATGCAGCAGGGTACTTCCTCAACCCTTCTTTTCTCTTCTCAGAGAGCTTCTCTGATCCTAATGGAGAGGTTATGGAGGGGCTCACAACATGCATTCAGAGGATGGAACCTGAGGTTGCAGTGAGAGACCTCATCGTCAAGGAGATGGATATATATAGGGAGGCAACTGGTAATCTCTTTTCTTCAGAGTTGGCTGTTAGAGGAAGAACCACTCTGCCACCAGGTATAAAATTCAGAGTCTTTAAATTTTAAGTTTATTTCACATGCATCTTAGAATTTGATAAAATGTGTTTTGACTTTTGACTTTTGAGTCTTTGACTTTGTTTTCTAACTCTTCAATTTTGTTTTTGTTTTTTGCAGATGTTTGGTGGAAAAATTGGGGTGGAAAAACCCCAAATCTACAAAAAATTGCCCTCCGTATTCTATGTCAGCCTTGTAGTGCATCCAATTGTGAGCGCAATTGGAGCTTGTTCGAGTCCATTCACACGAAAAAGAGGAACAAGTTAACACAAAAGCGCCTCAATGACTTGGTCTTTGTGCAATACAACCTTCGGTTGCGCATAAAGAGAGTTGAAGAAAAATCACAGGATCCTATTGACTTAGATGAGATAGATCCTTATAGTGATTGGACAGGGCGAGAGGAGCAGCCTCCATTGTTTAGCGCAGATGAAATCCTTGACTTTGAGAGAGAGGCAATGGAGGATGTGGGTGCATCAGGAGTTGGAGATGTAGGGTTGGATGAGATCCCAGAGCCAGAGCCAGAGCCAGAGCCAGCAGCAGTAGCACCGCAGCCACCACCACTAGCACCACGCACACGTGGCAGGGCTAGAGGACCCACCCCTTCTTCCCTAGCTGTTGCTAGACTAGGGAAGAGGAAAGCCTAGCATGTTGTATTTAGTTGTTGTTTAGAACTTTAGTATTTGCTTCTAGTTCTAGTTTTACTGTTTTCATGTATCAGACTTTCAGGCTTTTAGCCATCGGGATTCCGCATGAGAATGCGATTTTGTAATTAATTTACATTAAAGTCAATCAAAATTAATAGAAAACACTTTTGTACTCATTTATGGATTCATTGGATTCATCTTGTCATTTTTTGCATGTGTTTTTAATGAAAATTAAGCAATTTTTTCATTTCCCGAGTTTTTTGCCGAGTTTTTGGCGAGTTTTTAAAAACTCTCCAATTTTTCCCTTGGCGAGTTTTTCCTTGGGGCGAGTTTTCCAACTATGGACTAAACAACTACAACTTTAAGGCAGATTTCTACATGGTGAACATTGGAGATACTGACATGGTCCTAGGGATGAAATGGCTTCACGACATTGGAGAGTTTACCCTCAACCTTCGGGATATGGAGATGAGATTTAGGGTGGATGGAAGGAATCATGTGCTGAAAGCCATCTGAGATAGCAATTTCAGAATGATATCACTCAGTAGAATGGAGAGACTCATGCGACATGACATGATTGAGTGGGAAGCTGAGTGTATGTTAATGCCAACTCAAGAGGAGCAGCAAACCCCATTTTATCACCCAGACATACAGGAGTGAAGGATCAAACACGCTAAGGTGTTCAGCGAGATTCCACCTGGTAGACCGCCAGACCATGGCATTGAGCACATCATCGAGTTGGAGGAGGGCGCTAAGCCAGTGATTGTCACTCCTTACAAGCATCCTAAGTGGCTTAAGGATGAAATAGAAAAGACTATTAAGGAGCTGCTAGCTATGGGACACATCAGGCCCAGCAAATCACCATTTGCCTCATCTGTGGTGCTAGTAAAGAAAAAGGATGGTACCTTGCGCATGTGCATTGATTACAGGCTGCTGAATAAAAGAACCATAAAAAAAAGGTATCCCATTCCCGAATTGATGAGCTGATAGACGAGTTACATGGTGCATGTTGTTTCTCAAAAATAGACTTGAGGTTGGGGTATCATCAAATTAGTGTGCAGGAACAAGACATTGAGAAGACAGCTTTCCGTTGCCATTGTGGGTACTTTGAGTTTGTGGTTATGCCATTTGGGCTAACCAATGCACCTGCTACGTTCCAGTCCACTATGAATAGGATCTTCCAGTCGCAACTGAGGAAGTTCGTACTTGTCTTCTTTGATGACATCTTAGTATACAGAAAGGCTTGGGATGAGCATATCGCACATCTAGACATAGTATTGGGCATTTTAGCCAGTGAGTCTCTGTATGCAAAGGAATCAAAATGTGACCTGGGAATGACTGAACTGTTGTACTTGGGCCACATTATCGGCATAGAGGGTGTGCGCATGGATCCAGACAAGGTCAGGGCTATTGTAGAGTGGTCGATGCCCGAGAATCTGACCCATCTTCGAGGATTTTTGGGTTTATGTGGCTTCTACCGCCGATTTGTCAGTGGCTATTCACGTCATGTAGCACCACTTACGGACTTGACAAAGAAAGGGGCATTTATTTGGACTCCTAAGGCGCAAGAGTGTTTTGAGAAGTTTAAGTAGTTGATGACCTCTTGTCTTGTCTTGGTCTTACCAAACTTCACTAGACCCTTCGAGGTAACGTGTGATGGCTCAGGCGAAGGGATTGGCGTAGTCCTCATGCAGGACAAGCATCCGATAGCTTTTGAGAGCCGAAAATTACGAGGGCCAGAGAGGGGCTACAGTATTTATGACAAGGAAATGTTGGCCATCATGCATGCATTGGCCAAATTCAGGCAGTACCTCGTAGGCAGCAAATTTTGCGTTAAGACCGATCATAATAGCTTGAAGCATTTCCTCGGACAGCGAGATCTTAATGATCATCAGCAGAAGTGGGTCAGTAAGTTGCAATCATATGACTTCGACATCGTTTATGTCAAAGGTACTCAGAACGTTGTGGCTGATGCCTTGTCACATCGTCCGCACTTGAACTCTATGGTCGAGATTGCAGAGAATTGGAAGCACCTGATTTCAGCAGAATACGCCAAAGACTCATAGGCTTCCGGCATCGTTGAGGGTTCAGTATAGGACAGAAGATATTCAGCTGTAAATGACCTCATCATTTATAAAGGTAGGATCTTCTTGACCCCGGGATCAGAAATGAAGAACACAATATTAAGGGCCTTCCATGATGTGCCTATGGTCGGACATCTAAGATATTTCAAAACTTATAAGCAGGTTCGGGAACGTTTCACTTGGAAAGGACTCAAGTCAGATGTCCTCAAATATGTCAGAGAGTGTCCAGTTTGTCAGCAAAACAAACAGGGACACAACTATCCAGCTAGGCTACTTCAACCACTTCCTATTCCGGACAATAAATGGGAATGCTTATCGATGGACTTCATTACGGGCTTGCCGAAGGCCCAGAGAAGAGATTGTATTTATGTAGTTGTTGATCACCTCACCAAGTATGTTCACTTTTTCCCGATAGCAGCTACATATTCAGCTACACAAGTTGCTGAGCTGTTTTTCCGTGAAGTATTCAAATTGCATGGGCTACCTCATAGCATATTCAGTGACTGAGACAGTCGGTTTTTGAGTCATTTCTAGCAGGAACTATTCAGACTCTATGGGACCGAGCTTACTCCGAGTACTAGCTACCACCCGCAGACCGAAGGTCACACGGAAATTGTGAATAAATGGGTGGAAGGATACCTTCAAAATTATATAGCAGGACAGCAAAAGGGGCGGGTGAAGTGGATTCATCGTTGTGAGTATTGCTATAATACCACCCATCACATGTCAATTCAGATGTCCCCATGCATGGCATTGTATGGGTACGAGGCGCCAAACTTCCTAGACTTATTATTGAGTGACAACAGGGTGCCCAGTGCTGGGAATCTTCTACAAGAGAACCAGGACATTATGAGAGCTCTCCGTGAGAACATTCAGAAGGCACAAAATCAGCAAAAACAATATGCGGACTAGAGGAGAGTGGAGTGAACTTTTGAAGCTGGGGACATGGTGTATTTGATGCTGCATCCCTATCGCCAGTCCACTCTTAGGAAGAGTGGTGCAGAGAAACTGAAGCCCCGGTACTATGGACCCTTTAGAATCATCAGGCGGGTTGGCAAAGTGGCCTATGAGTTGGAACTACCGGCAGAAAGTAAGGTGCACAATGTATTCCATGTATCATGCCTCAAGAAGGTGTTAGGACATCATGTGGTTCCATCAACAGCTCTACCACCCCTAGATGACGAGGGGAAATTGATTCTGGTGCTCAAAGCCATCTTGGATGTTCGTGAGAGACAATTGCGGAGACGGATCATCAGGGAATATCTGATTAAATGGAAGGACTTGCCAGTTCAGGACGCAACGTGGGAGAGCGAGGACATCCTTCAGCATCCGGAGTTGAGATTGCTTGGGGACAAGCAATTTCAAGGAGGGCAGACTGTAATGTCCCCTTCTAATTAACCTTTCGTGATTCAGTGGATTAGCCTATTACGTCGACCCTCATAGGCTAATGGTTCTGGTTAGAGGGTCACTTGTTTGGGCACCAGGTTGGTAAAATGCAATGTTGGTATCCGAAGTATGGTGACGTGGTGAAATTGTGCCTTTGGCGTGTTATGGGAGCTTAAAATATTGACTTTCACCATTATTTCACCTTCTTAGGCTTTGGGGACCATGTGTCTATTAGTTCGAGGGGGCATTTTCTGTTTTTTAGTTACTATTCATCACTAAAGTGAAAAAAGACAACTTAAATGAAGAGTGATTTTTAATGAATAGTGTTTTTGAAAGTGAAATTATAAAAGAGCTTGAGAAAAGTCGACCTCTTCATGTTATGAGTTATTTTGTTTGCTTGAGCTTGTGAAGTGGAGATTGTGGAAGAGAGAAACTAGGGTTTCTTAATTTCAGCAGTGGGGAAGCCTGGATTGGGCTTTATTCTTCGTTTTTGGCATCTTGAAGGTGTGAAAGACCACTCTAAAGTTGCAGATCAGAATTTGTATGCTTCATGGGAGCCATGTTTTGCTATTTTCAAGTGTTTGAAGTCATCTATTGGAAAGGTATTTTCTGTTAGAGGCTCCACTCGCAGTTTAGAAGAAGTTGCTTGCCTTTTTGAAGATTGTTGGAGTTGATCCATTCACCTACAGCCAGCCGCCTTGAGTTGAGGGTTTCTTCATCATCAAGTAAGGAAAACGCCTTTCCTTTGTGGCTGCATTCTTTCCTAAAGTGGGCACCCTCATCACTAGAGGCTATTCTGACAAGTATTTGGTGGGAGAAGTTCGTATGTCAATTTGTATGAGCATTTTTATATGGACGGGTACTGTAGCAAACACTGTTCACAGTGTCGTTTTGGTTGTAAGCAATTATGTGGATGTAAATTGTATCTTGTTTTGAAATGTATGAAAGCTATGCGACTTAGGCACTCTCTTATGTTATGAAAAAGCCTCTTAACCTTCTGTTGACGTGATTTTCGTGACCACACCAACACAGGATAAAGTCGCCAACGGCTACTCTATCCTCTCTTGAACAAAGTTTCCTGCATGCTAAGATTGCGAGATAGATCATACATTTAACTCCAAGATTCCTTTAATGCGAATAGTCTTAGTTGGCTTGATGTGATTCTGCTGGTACTTCAAGGGGACTTACACAATTGTTCGACAGTTGACAGTAGACAGCAAACTAAGGGCTTTCATGTAATTCGAATGATTTGGCAAGTGAGCACAAGTTTCCTAATCCTAACTAGAAATGAACTGAAATTAAATGAGTGTAAGGCCTAAGAAATTTATGTTCTATCTAAATGCAAGATATGTGGAATTCGACTTCAGCAAACTTCAACCAGATTTTACCTAGCCTCGCATCGGACAGCTTCAGCAAAATTGGTGCAATCTTTAGAGGAGTAACGAAGAATATTTAGATTATAATTCAACATACATGTACCATCACAACGATGCATACAAACATACGAACCACAATCGAAGTTAAGTTTGAAATGATTTCTAGTTGACCACGCAAGGCACACTCACCATCAGCAAATTGCTAGTGGTATGGATAAAGAGAAGCTACTTCGATCAAACACCACAAATCCACAGTTACTAAGTACTTGCATGAAATGAAATCTACTTTACTTTAAGCTACTTCAAGTTGCTACGTGAATTGGAAGGATGAAGAAGCCTCGACAACTACTCATAACAAAGAAGAAATCACCATCAATGAAAATTCTTTTATTATGAAAGCATACATGACAGCTTCTTACAAAGTATTCAAAGGGAAGACATTCCTTCCTTTTCAATTTAAACTATACTATCAAACTACTCTACTTTCTACTCTATCAATTTCTCTCTACTCCTTCTTTGCTATCCTAACTCTGATCTAATGAGATACAAATGAGGGGGACTCCCCCTTTTATAGATGGCCCAGTCCAGCAGACGACTCAGATTACAATCGGCTGGATGGCCCAGATTGTGCCACCTCAGCTCTAAACAAGATTCACCCTAAAAACCACCACCAAGAGGGGTGGGGTAATAAATGAGCCATTAATGTCCATCATCTTTCTAGAAGATCCAGCCTTGAAACGCGTTCACACTGTTCTTGATTTTCTTCTTGACGTTTGTTCTTCAACTTTGCACGAGCTTCCATTCTTCTCCATCTTGAGTTTTGAAAACATTTCTTCTCTGTCACTAAGTCTCAACACTTAGCCATTTTCTTGCAACTTTTCTTCCTTCGAGGTTGAAATGTCATCTTGGATCACTTAAGTCATCACCACTTGGTCTCAACGTTTCTCCTGCAAAACAAGCAAGGAGAAGAGCATTAGAACACTTCATAATATAAATTCAACCTACTTACCAGGATTTTCACGCTCTAACTTCCAAGCGTTCATCGTCTTCACTAGCCAACTTTGCGTTCAAATTCTTCATGCCTTAGCCAATTTCCAACCCATTTTGTATTCTGCTTGGCCGTACTTCACTTTGATATTTCATCCAACTCTAGCTCGAGAAAAATGTTTTCATTGAAAATTATCTAGGCATCCAACTTCAAATTCATCCGCCAAGGCAAATTTTTATTTTCACAAACATTTCTTTCCTTAGAAAGTTTCACAAATATTCCTTAGGAAATTCATCAACCTGGTGCCCATCAAAAATCTTCACCTCGGAAGGCTTTGGCGAACCGTGGAAGACTTTAAAATCCATTCCTTGTCAGAAATCTTCAATACCCAAAAGAAAATTTTCTTCAGAATTTGCCGAATTCATGGGTATACAACGAATGGGTTCCTTTAATTTTCCTTAAATTTTGAACCTTGGAAAAAATAACTTTCATGAAATTTAATCCATTTCTTCATCCATGTGAGTATTTTCTTGCTTGACCATGAGAAATTTATGAGGCTAGCACCCTCTGATTTATCATCAATTTTATCCGTGCCTCCGAAGATTTTATTTTCTCCATAAAACTTAGGCCTCCCCTCTTTTGAAAATATTATACTTAGGAAAAATATATTTTATCACCTCATCACTCAAGTCCAGGCACATTTAATAGGAAGCATTTTAAATTTCAAAATTTTAGCAAAGAATTTCCAACGCCTTGAAATATTCTTCATCATCCCCTCACTCCTCAGGCACACAAAGTGGGTCCAGTTTCAAATCCACACACCCCTCATATTTCTTTAAATTTAAACTTCTAGGCGCCTATAGAGGGGTCCACTTTTAAATTTCCCACACTTAGAAACATTTCTAATGTCAAAAGAAAATCATCCCCACATATTCAAGGCGCACATGAGGCATTTGACTTCAAATTCCTACGCCTAGATTCTCTACTCACCTTGGGCACCAACAAGGGGTCAAGCTTCAACTTTTAGATACTTAAAATATTCGCTAGCTTTCATCAAAGGGACCCACTTCATGCTTTGGACGCCTTGTATTTTCCATGTCAATGCCTTATTTGGACGCCTTGACGTATTTTGTCCTTTTCCTCCTTTGCGTGCAATTGCTTTGACTTTGTCTTCATGCATCTTAGGCGCATTTTGAGGGGTAAGCATCCAATCTTGAACACTTAGAATATTTTGAACACCTTCCTTGAGGTATGGGTGCATTTCACAGGTAGTACTTCCACTTTTAATGACTTAGTAAAAAAAATTCCCCTCATTCATCTAACTTGGACGCATTTAAGCATGGGAGGTGGAATAAACTTTTCAACGCCTAGCCTTGACTTCTTAGATTCTCCCAAGCATAGGCACATATGGCAAGTGCAAGAGGATGAGCGCATTTAGTATAGTGAGAGGGATGAAAGTTCTCATGCCATTGACTCCTTTGACTAGCCTTTCAAGTATGGGCGCATTTTGTGCCTTGAGAAGGATAAACATTTTGACTTTGACCTTCTTTGAGAGGTGGGTGCATATGACATGATGTGAAGAAAGTTTATGCCTTAGAATATTTCCACTTATCTTGATCAAGCAAGCTGGGTGCATATGGAGGGTGGTGAAGGATAAGACTCTAATGCCTTAGAAATTTTTTTAAATCAACTTGCTAGCTTGAAGTGAGGGAGCATTTTGGCATGTGGAGTAGGATATTGCTCAACACTTAAAAAAATTTCATAACTTCTCTTTTTCTCCTTGGGCGCATTTGCAAGGGTCAACTTTCAATTTTCAAACACTTAGAAAATTTAGAGGCCCCTCTTTACCTTGGGCGCATTTGGGAGGTGGTACTTCAAATTTCTTATACTTAGAATATTTTCAAGCTCCTCATGCAAAGCAAGGTGCATTTGGAGGGGTCCACTTTCAATTTTCCCACACTTAGAAGATTTTCAACCAGCTTCAAGTTCAAGGGCGCATTTCACCATGGGAGCCTCCAATTTGTAGCACTTAGAAGATTTTTCAAGCCTTTCATCTAGCTGGGCGCATTTGGACCCCCTAAGGCTTCATATTTGAAGAACTTAGAAATTTTCAAGACCTCCTCTTCAACTTGAACATGCATTCAAGGTGCTTAGAAAATTTTCATCAACCTTTAGCTTTTAAAAGCGCTTTTTACTGGCTGGACTTGAAAATTTATCAATTTCAGTGAATTTTATGCCATTTGTCAAATTTAGAGTGATTCGTTCGTGCTAACCCTAGCTTGCCTCCAACTTTCTATTTTTAGAAAGTTCCCCAGATTTAGTGCTTTGAATTGGCTTTTGACTCTGAAGAGCCTGATTTTGCTTTGTGTTGACTCTTGGGATGTGATTGAACTGTCGAAGTCTGTGTTGTGACCTTTTCACACATCGCCCCATTCAAAATGGGGACCCCCTCTAATTTTCGCTCCATTCTGGTCTTTTGGCTTGGGTTTTTCTCTCTCTCTCTCGCTCCGTCTCTTTTCTGATGTCTGCCTTTCGAGGGGTTGCGCCCGTCAGCAAGATTTAAGCATGAAATTGGCCAAGTCTGAAAATTAGGGTTTCATCTTTTCTGGTCAATCCGAGGTCAAATAGGGTGAATATATTGAAAATTGAGACTAACAGTGTTGTTAGCATGTTTCTAGCACGCTCCCAGCAAAGTTTCATCAAATTCCGGGTACTTACTATTTTTAGTAAGTGTGAAATTACAGGCAATCTGTCAGCTATTTTGAAATTCCGACAGTCACACGGCATTCAGATCACATCAAGCTGCTTGTATGCAAAATTTGAACGAAAACGGACAACTTACTATTTTTAGCAGTTCAGCTTCTGGAGCAAATTTCAAGGTTCAGATGCAGAGTTTTTCTTTGCATGTTGGCATATTCCTTCTGGGTTTTTTGAGACCTTCGCGATGATATAACATGCAAAACGAGACGACAACTTTCAGAATTCAGTCTTCCGAGGCTATTTTTAGGGTTTGCATGTCAGGGTTTCTGTTGCATGTTGGGTGATTCCTGATGGGTTTTTCGAGAGCTTCGCGATAGTGTGACATGCAAATGGAGATAATCACTCAGTAAGGAACTTGCTATTTTTAGCAGGCGTGTCCCGGCAGCCGCTTCCCAGCAGTTTAGAATCATGAGTTGATCGCAGTGCCACAGAAACGAAGAGAAACAAAGATCATTTGATATGCATGCAGAGTGAATTAGGGTTTCCAGCTTCGGGACCCAAAAAGAGGTGTAAAAAGTCAGAATTTTCGAAAACCAGTGTAAACCACCGCGATCAGCGTCCTTCAGGCTATCTGCTGGTAAAATTTCAAGTCAAACAGAGCACTTACTATTTATAGTAAGTCAATTTGGAAACTGGCCAAAAATAGTAAATCAACTGCATGCATTGATGTTGACAGTAAGGTCACGTGGTGAGGAGCGCCTCATTCAAATTTCAAGTCGATTGGAGCAATGGAGCTATCAGAAACAAGAGGTTACTATTTATAGTAAACCACCTTCAGAAATAGGCTAAAAATAGTAGGGTGACTAAAAATAGCAGTGTCGACAGGACAACAAGGTCATAAGGATGCAGTGTTCAAAATTTCAAGTCGTGCTGAGCTTCAGAGATGCAAATTCAGAGGGCTTACTATAAATAGCAGGGCATATAAGCTGGCGAAAACGAAAAAATAAAAAGTCTAAAGTATGGAACTTCATCCAGTAGACATGGCAAAATGTGCCCAGTTGATGAGGAAGCATGGAAAATTTCAAAGTTATGAAGCTCGTCCTTCACACAGGCCAAAATGCGCCCAAGAAAGGAGTGAGTCAACAAGTCAAACAAGTTCGTCCTTCTCCTACGTGAAAATGCGCCCAAGCGGGAGGTGGGTCAACAAGTCAAAGTTTTTATCCTCCTGCATAGCCAAAATGCGCCCAAAGCAGAGCATGTGAAGACAAGAAATGGAAGTTGAAAGGTCATCCCTCTTGCATGTCTAAATGCGCCTAGATTGAGGTGTAAAAGGAGAATGGAGGTGGTAAATAAGGTGAAAGATACTTCAAAGCATGGTAAAAAGGTGGTAAATGTTAGGCATTATTCCTCTTCAAGTCCAAAATGCGCCCAAGGTGGTGTGTTAGAAAATATTCCAAGGTGGTGGAAATAAAATGCCAAGTATGTTATGCACCTAGAGTGTGAAGTGAAATGTGAAGTAAAGCAACTTGCTAGGTGATGAAAATTTTTCGAAAGCAAGGATGAATATCCTCCTTCATATGCAATATGTGCCTAAAGTTTTGAATGATAAAATTAAAAAATAAAATATTGCCAAGGCGTTGGGACTTCAAATAAATATTTTTTTCAAGTGTGAAATGGTGAGTGGGAAGTGAAATATGCTAGACGCCCTCATAAAATTTTTCTAAGTGAAGTTGATGTTTTTCTCACTGGAAAATGATTAAAATTTTCTAAGGCAAATTATCAGAGTGCAAGATAATTTAAAATATTTTCTAAGGCAAATATTTTCTCCCTTAGAAAATACGCCTAGAGGCTCAAGGTGGTGAAATTTTTTGTAAGGCACCGGCAATTTTCTCAGTGATGAAGTCAGAGAATGATGATAATACAGGGTGAGTTCAAGTTCTTCAAGTTGGAGCAACACAGGATGATCACAGGCGAAGAATGGATTTTAATTTGATAGAATAATATTTTCCAAGGTTCAAAATTGAAAAATTAAATGAACCCGTTTGTTGGGTACCCATGGATCCGAAGCATTCTGGAGAAAATTTTCTTCTGGGTACTGAACATTTGCGATGATAGATGGATTTCCAAGTCTTCCGCACTTTGCCAACACTTTTTCAGTGAAGAATTTAATCAGTGCTCAAATTGCGAATTTTCCTAAGGGAAAATTTAAAATTCTCTAAGGCAAGATGAATAAAATGTGTTTTCAGAATGAATTTCTCTGAATGATGAATTCGAGATGATTGCCTAGATGATTTTGATTGAATTCTTCGGAGATGAATTTTCCAGAGATGATGAAGAGTTAAATTCGAATTCAAGTGACAGAGGTCCGGCTGGTGAATTAAAAAGATGGATTTAAATTAAATTTTTCGAAAATAAATTCAAAGATGCCAATCAAGGTCAAGTTTCTAGAAGAGCAAGATTCCTGACGTCGAGAGACAAGTGTCAGAAACACCAGAGAGGGAAATTCAAAATTTTGAAGTGGAGTAGTGGAAATTAAATGTACTGGCTATAATTGGCTTCTTCTAGAATTCGAATTTTGGCTATAAAATGGAGAAGTCTCTCACTTGTCCTTCATAGCTAGAGAAGTACGAATTTGCTCTAAGTAAGGATTGTTGCTAAGCTTGAAGAGTTCGAATTTTGGCTAAGTCTGGAGTTTGCTGAAGTTGCTGAGGCTGCTGGAGAAGGACGCCTTGAGTTGCTGAAGAGGTGCCATTGCTGAAGTCAAGAGGGGCGCACTTGCTGATTACTAGAGTTTAACTTGTTGCTGATTGAAAGTTGTAGTTGCCAGTGATAAGAGGGACGCCTTGAAGAAGTGAAGTTGCTGAGAGTTTTCAAAGTGTGAACTTGCTAATTGCTGATTGCTGGTGTGAAGTGCGAATTTGCAGAAGTTCAAAGTTGCAGATTGGAGTTGCTGAAGAATAGTTAAGTCACTGAAATTTACTTAGAAACTTTTTCTAAGTGTTGAAGTTCAAGAGAAGCAGCTGAGTTTTGCAAACAAGAAAAGTTATTGCAGCTTCTTGAAGTCGACTGCAGCCCCTACATCAATGTCTTATTTTATTTTTATAAACTAAATTGCTGATGAATGTTTATTGTTTGTAGATGGCTGAGGCAAGGGCGGTTGACAAGGACAATGGTGCATCCAGGCAAGTTGTGATTAAGAAGCTGAGTAAAACATTCATGCCAGAGTCAAAGTTTATTTCAAAGTTGGGCAAGCTGACAGAGACCAACTTGGGCTCCGTCAACCTAGAGACCTTCAAGAACAGGATGTTAGGGATTGGAAGTCATCGACCTTCAACCACTTCGCACAATATTGTTCGAAGCGGGTTATATGCAGCTACTGGTTTCCCACTAGCCATTCAATGCTCGGAGCTGATGATGGAGTGCGCCAATTACTATGAGAAGGATCACCGGTCAATCATGTCACCAGATGGCCAAGTGCTTGCTAATCTTACTCCAGCAGCCATTGGTGAAGCTTTCGGGATCCCGGTGCACAGGAACCTGGTTTACAAATCCAGAGAGCGGGCTGAACGGATGTATGCTTCTGCTTTCGAGAGGTGCACGGAGACAAGTAACACTCACTGGATGAGCACTCCCAAGCCTTCTCGTACGAAGTTACCGAAGCAGATCATTGCAGATGACTTGAAGCAGGAATATTGTGACCTCATCATGATGCTGAGCAGGGTTGGAGGTTGCCCACAGTCATTCATTTTTGAGCCTTGGATGTTTTACTACATCAACCTCGTGCTGGAAGGGAAAGATTACGTCAACTGGGCCGAGATGATCAGTGATAATTTGCATGAGCAGCTCCTGAGCTTGAGAAGAACGAAGACATTTTACATGAGCTCTTATATTATCTATTTGTTGGCACGTATGACTAAGTACAGAGGGATCTCTTACAAAGAGCCTGTCGGTTGTGGCTCTCACCAATTCAAAATCCACGACGCTTGTCCGCAGTTACACCTGGCGAGTACTACTCACTACAAGCGTGTCAACGATGCTTTCACCATGCACATCACGAGATTGCTTCAGGAGCGGTTGCATCACCGAATCTCGAGGGAGGCCCAAGAGCTGATAGAAAGATATGGGTGCTAGTTCATACAGTTTCCGAGATTTTCTTATATTAGGCTGCAAGGTTTTTCATCGTACCCATATAGACTGCCTAAGTACCCAACCGATAAAGTTTTAATGCTAGAGATATCTAGGCAACTGCTTGCCTATGATAAAATTCAAAAGAAGAAGAAGAAGGGAGGAGTAGAATTTCCAATTGTCATGGGCAACTCGGATGAGGTGTGTCCCTCAATACAGGCAGCTAGAGAGGCTGAAAATGAACTTCAATTTTATCATTTCTTATATCATACTAGCCGACAACACTACGACCCACATCATAACATCAAATGGGTACTGTCAGAGGAGTTCAAACATAAGGCCACCATTGAGGATTATTGGGCGGATGTGGCAAATGAGATTGAAGTAAGGAAAAGAATGTTCTCTCGGTTACCAATTACTTTGATTAGGGAGTGTGAAGTTGTGCCGGTTCCAGACCAGGTAAACGAGGATATGGATGTTGTGCATCTGGACTATGCAGCAGTTAGAGATACTCCACTTCCACCTCCAGATTGGTCAGAGCCTTGTTGTGACCCTTTTCACACATCGCCCCATTCAAGATGGGGACCCCTAATTTTTGCTCCATTCTGGTCATTTTGGCTTTGGTTTTTGGTCTCTCTCTCTCTGTCTGTCTCTTTTCTGATGGTCTACTTTCTGGGGACGTTCCCGTCTGCAAGCTTCAACATGAATTTGGCCAAGTCTGAAATTAGGGTTTGAGTCTTTCCAACCAATTTGAGGTCGAATAGGGTGAGTAAATTGAAAATTGAGCTTAACATTGTTGTCGGCATGTTTCCAGCAGGCTTTCAGCAAAATTTCAACAGATTCCGAGGTACCTACTATTTTTAGTAAGTGTGAGATTACAGGCGATTCGTCAACATTTTTGAGGTTCCGACAGTCACACTGCATTCAGGGTATATCAGATTGCTTGCATGCCAAATTTGAGCGAAAACAGATAACTTACTATTTTTAGCAGTCTGGCTTCCGGTACGAATTTCAGGGTCCAGATGCAGAGATTTTCTTTCAATGTCTGGAGATTCCTTCTGGGTTTTTCAAGACCTTCGCGATGGTGTTACATGCAAACGGAGATTCCCACTCAGTAAGGAACTTTCTATTTTTAGCAGGTGTGTCCTGGCAGCCGCCACCCAGCAGTTCAGATTCACGAGCTGATCGCAATGCCGCAGAAACGAAGACAAACGGAGATCTTTTGATACGCATGCAGTGCAAGTTAGGGTTTCCAGCTTCGGAGCCTAAAAATGCATCAAAAGTCAAAATCTTCAAAATCCGGATAAAACCAATCGCGACAGCGTTTTCAGCATTAGTGAAATTTCAAGTCAAATCCGAGCACTTACTATTTATAGTAAGTCAATTTGGAAACCGGCTAAAAATAGTAAATTAGTTGCATGCGCCGTGTCGGCAGTAAGGTCACGCAGGAGGAGCGCCTCATTAAAATTTCAACTCGATCGAGCATGGGAGCTATCGAAACATGAGATTACTATTTATAGTAAGCCACCTTCAGAAACAAAGGCTATAAATAGCAGGGTGACTAAAAGTGGCAGTGTCGACAGGTTGATAGGGTTATGAGGAAGCTATGTTTAAAATTTCAAGTTGATCCGAGATTCAGAGGCGCAAATTCAGAGAACTTACTATAAATAGCAGGGCACGTAAGCTGGCGAAGGATAAGGTAAATTTGTCTAAGTCTGGAACTTCGTCCTGCAGCCATGGCAAAATGCGCCCAGTTGATGAGGAGGCATAAAAAATTCTAAGTTTGAACTTCATCCAGTAGACAGGCCTAAATGCGCTAAGTTTGAAAAAGGTCAAAGAAAGTCAACGCCACTTCATCCCTCTGCCTAGCCCAAATGCGCCTTCAAGCATATGCCAAGCACAAAAAAAATTCTAAGTATGAAGTTTATCCTGCTCAGGGGGCAAAATGCGCCCAAAGCACAAGTGGTCAAAGAAAGTCAATGATTTCTATCCTGAAGGCATAGTAAAATGCGTCCAAGTTTAGAGAGTTGATGGCAAAATTTTCTAAGTCTGGAGTTCATCCTCCACCACCCCCTAAATGCGCCATCCTTCATGCAAGTTCAAATGTGCCCAAGTTTCAAGAGGGTCAAAGAAAAGTCAACAAGCTCATCCTCCTCAAGGGGTGAAATGCGCCCAAATGCATGCATGTCAAGACAAAAGAGGAAGTTGAAAAGTCACTCAAAGGCGTTGTTATCCACCACCTACACCAAAATGCGCCCAAGAAAGGAGGGAGTCAACAAGTCAAACAAGATCGTCCTTCACATACATGGAAATGCGCCCAAGGAAGAAGTGGGTCAACAAGTCAGTTTTTATCCTCCTCACCCTCCTAAATGCGCCCAAACAAGCTCAAGTGAAGACAAAAAAAAGATGAAGTTGAAAGGTCATCCCTCTTGCATGCCTAAAGGCGCCCAAGTTAGGATGGTAAAAGGTGAGTGGAGGTGGTAAATAAGGTGAAAATATTGCCAAGGCGTGGTCAATGCTTGGTAAATACTAGGCGTTATCCTCCTTCATCCACAAAATGCGCCTAAAGTTGAGAGTGTTTGAAGATTTTTGCTAGGCATGGTGAAAAGTGATGAATATTGGGCGTTATTTTTAAATTTTCCTCCATCAAGTGTGCTGGGCGCCTAAAGTTATAAAGTGTGAAAATTTTCTAAGGCGTGATTTTCCTCTCAAGTGTGCTACATGCGCCAAGGTGGTGGGAGTCATAAGGTGTTAGAAAATTTCCAAAGGCGTGTGAGGTGGTAGAAGTAAAATGCTAAGGCGTGGTTTCAAATTTCTTCTAAGTGATAAGTGCCCAAGATGATATGTGTGAAAAAATACTTCAAGGCGTGATTTTAAAATGTCAAGTATGTTATGCGCCTAGAAGGGTGAAATAAAATGTGAAGTAAGGCAAATTGCTAGGTGTTGAAACTTTCAAGATGATAAACTCTTTCTTAAGGCCTTGAAGATGTCGGAGAAAAAAATTTTGCTAGGCGCCCTCATGAAGATTTTCTAAGTAAAGTTGGTTATTTTCTCGCAGGCAAAGATGAGCAAGATTTAAAAAATTTCTAAGGCAAAGTATTTTCTTCCTTAGAAAATACGCCTAGGGCTCTGAGGTGATAGGAATTTCCTGTGACGGGTAAAATTTGTCGAAGATGAAGATGCTGGCATTGCAGGATGGATTTAAAAATATTTTCAAGTCAGAGCAACAAGAAATCCTCACAGATGCGAAGAATGGATTTAAATTTCACAGGGAAATAATTTTCTAAGGTTCAAAATTCAAGAAAAATAAAATGAACCCGTTCGTTGTGCACCCATGAGTCCGGCGCGTTCTGGAGAAAATTTTCTTCTGGGTATCGAGGATTATCGATGAGGAGTTGATTTTAAGGTCTTCCATGCTTCGCTTCGGCCTTCAGGATGAGGATTTCAAGTGGGCACTGGGTTGATGAATTTCCTAAGAGAAATTTGAAAATTTTCTAAGGCAAATGTGAAGAAAATGTGTTTTCAAGGTGAAATTCTCCAGACGATGAATTTGAAAGAAACTGCCTAGGTGAATTTGCTTAAATCCTTCGTGAAGATAGTTTTCTTGAGCCGGAGTTGAACGAATTTGAGTATCGGGGCCCCAGGTAGTGAAATGAATTTCTCAAAGATGAAGTTTGTCTAAGGCATGAACTTGAACACAAAGTTGGCGATGAACGCTTGGAGATCAAAGCGCGAGAATCAGGTAAGTAAGTTAAGATTATATTATGAAATGTTCTAATACCCCTCTCCTTGCTTGTTTTGCAGGAGAAATGTTGAGGCCAGAGAACGAGGAAGGAACACGTTGCTTCGGTTATCATTCATTTTATGCTTGCCTCTCCTCCTAGCACATCAACAGAATTGGCGCTAGAAGGAAGGCTGAACGAGGAAGATGAAGATACGAGTTTCAATCTTGAAGGAGGAAAGTTGCAAGAAAATGGCTAAGTGTTAAGACTTAGTATAATTCAAAGTGACGAAGATGAAGACCCTCAAGTGGAAGAAATCAAAGAACAACGCCAAGAGAACAGTGTGAACGCGTCTACAAATGGAATCTTCTAGAAGGATGATGGTGGACATTATGGCGCATTTATTACCCCACTCTCCTCCTGTGGTTTTAGGGCAATATTATTTAGGGCTGAGGTGGCACGATTCCGCCACTCTATTGATTGTAACCCTAGCCGTCTTTTGGGACTTGGCTAGCTATATAAAGGGGGAGTCCCCCTCATTTGTAATTCATTAGAGATTAGAAGATTAGAATTAGAGTAGGCATTGAGAGAGCATTAGAGCTAGATAGTGTAGCATTGTAGAGCATTTTGCATAATTTGGAGAAGAGAGAAAGTTTTCCCTTTGAAAACTTTTGAGGAGATTGTTGTGTAACACATTTTATGATAATAGATCTTTTCATTGATGATGGAATTCGTCTTGTCATGAAATGCTAGCAAGGTTTCTTCTTCCTTTCGTATCCAAGTAGTTTAAATTCATGCAAGTAGCTTACTTTGATGTGTGGTGTTTCATTGAGATAGCTTCGCTTTATTCCATACCACTAGCGGCTTGTTGATGATAAGTTCGCCTTGTGTGGTCAACTGGACATTATCTTGAGTTTAACTTCGGTTGTGATTTATATGCTTATATGCGTCGTTCTGATGGTGTATGCATGTTAATTCATAATTTGAACATCTTTGCTATTTCCCTTGAAGATTGCACCGATTTTGCTGAGGCTGTCCGGACAGAGGCTAGGTGAAATCGGTTGAAGTCTATTGAAACGAAGCTCCACATATCCTGCATTTAGAATAGAACATAAACTTCTTAGGCCCTACACCCTTTTAAATTCAGTTCATTTCCGTTAGAATTAGGAAACTTGCGCCACCGCCAAATCATTTGAATCACACGAAAGCCCTTAGTCTCGTTTGTTGTTAGTCGAACAATTGTGTAAGTCCCCTTGACATACCGGCAATATCACATCGAGCCAAACGAGCCTATTCGCACTCAAGGAACCTTGGAGTTGAAAGCATGATCTTACTGCAATCTTAGCATGCTGAATACTTTGTTCAAGAGAGGATAGAGCGTCCGTTCGGAGACTTTATTCCTGTGTTGGTGCGGTCTCAAAAACCACGTCAACAAGCCTGAGGTTGCTGATTTGGATACCCTTTCTATCCCGGTCCTGACATTCACTAGAGCATGGGTTGATAGACGTGTGAGCAAATTGAAGAGTAGGTCAATTGCTTTGACTTACAACTTAATGGGAGATCATAGGACACCCACCACTGGCAGAAAGAAACAGATTACATGTGGTCCGGAGTCTAAAAAGAAAGAGCTAGTTCGGACAGAGCCCGTTCAGCCAGAGCCTCCATGAGTCACAGTTGCATCACCATTGGAGACACGTTCTCCAAGTATACAGGAGGTTTCTTTATTTGCTGATCAGAGGAATGCACTGAATCAGGTGCAAGTAGTGCAAGATAATATTCAGCCTCCACGGAGAGAATCGGTTGGCCAAAGTGTCAACGCACCTGTTAGGGTTGATCAGCAGGATGATGAGGGGACTATTACTAACCCTCAGTTTCAGCAGGAGTTAGAGGCGGCTATGAATGATGATGATGATATTGTTTCAGGAGACACTCAGCCACTTGAGGACGATGAGCCTCGCCAGAATGATGTAGAGCTTGAGCAAGTTCGAGAAGTAGAGGCACAAGAACAGCAGCCTTTTGATATACAGTATAATGTGCCTGATTGGCTTAAGGATAGAATGAGAAGAAGCCCCAGTGAGGAGATTGATCCAGCAGTTGAGATGGAAGAGTTCTTGAACAGGATCAGTGCACCTCCACAGAAGAAGAAAGCAAGAAAATTTTCGAAGATATCCACTGAAGGGGATGGTTCTCGTACTCTTCATGTAGCTGTGCCACGAGTTGAGTGTGACTGAAATGAAGCAGTGTTTGAGAATTATGTGGTCATGACTTTGGATTTGGGATGCCCCACTGGTGCGCAGATTGTAGAGGAGTGTGATAACTCCTACCTCGCCCTCAAAGATAGGTTATTCAAGAAAGAAGGAAAATATAAAAAGTTGAAAAGAGAACACAAAGCTTTAATTGGATATGTGCAACAGTTATCTCGTTCTCAAGGGCAGGAGATTCTAGTGATAGAGCCTCCGGCAAAGATACCTAGAGAGTCCATCAGTGGCTTGGTGGAGTTAGGAAAGATGGCACAGGAGGCAGATAAGTGGGTCATGGGAGTTCGTGCCGAGACAGAGAAATTTATGGAGGACCTTGCTTTTGCTTTTCAGCAGGCCTCTAGTATTTTGGCGCGAATGGAGGTAGTGGATCATGCTTGGGGTGATGCTTTTGTCTATCAGAGCAAGGTAATTCAGCGTCTTGAGGTATTGAGGCATGTTCCGTTGCAATTGCTGATTGATGGAGGTGTCATTCAGGAGAATGACAGATATGATTTCTCGAGATGGTATTCTTCAGCGATCACGGGACGTGGCTTCTTCGACGCTGCACAGGCGGATTCAGCCAAGATACATAAAGCCATGGCCAATATTATTGATGGGGTTCAAAATACCTTTGAGGCCATATTTGCTAGGCGGCTGAATCCAGATGAAGTAAATGTTGATAATTTGAGGGGTTTGCTGGTGCCTTTCTTTTCAGATGTTAAGACCTTTGTACAAGATGATTTCGAGAATACTTCTACTTTCTCCACCTTGATCCAGAACATGCAGGACTCTTTGATTGCTTGGAGAAAATCTTGTACGAGGCATGAGCATTCAGTCACAGTGTTAGAGTTTCAGCTAGATTGCATTCCGCCCATTTCAGTTTAGGAAGTTGAGGCTGTGCTTGGCAGATTTGTTGAGTTTGCAGCCAGAGAGAAGGAGAACGGGAATGCACTACTGGACGAAGATCTTCTAGAAGACTGATTGTGGGAATTTATTGCCTTTACTATTTTGGGAGTGAGTGTGAATCTTTGATTCATTTAATGTACCACTCCCTATTCTGGCAGTTTTTAGGGTTAGGGTTGAGGTGGCACGATTCTAGCCACTCTATTGATTGTAACCCTAGCCGTCTTTTGGGACTTGGCTAGCTATATAAAGGGGGAGTCCCCCTCATTTGTAACACAGTAGTAGTAGACATTAGACATTAGAACAGGAGATTAGAATCAGAATTAAGTTAGAGCTTAGAGGCTAGAGAGTAGAGCATTTTGCATAGTGTGGAGAAGAAAGAAAGTTTTCCCTTTGAAAACTTTTGTGGAGATTGTTGTGTAACACTTTTCATGATAATAGATCTTTTCATTGATGGTGAAATTCGTCTTGTCATGAATAGCTAGCAAGGTCTCTTCTTCCTTTCGTATCCAAGTAGCGTAATTTTCATGCAAGTAGTTTACTTTGATGTGTGGTGGTTTTATTGAGGTAGCTTCACTTTATTCCATACCACTAGCGGCTTGTTGATGATAAGTTCGCCTTGTGTGGTCGACTGGAAATTATATTGAGTTTAACTTCAATTGTGATTTGTATACTTATATGCGTTGTTGTGATGGTGTACATATGCTGAGTCATAATTTGAACATCTTTTGCTATCCCTTTGAAGATTGCACCAATTTTACTGAGGCTGTCCGACGTGAGGCTAGGTGAAATTCGGTTGAAGTCTGCCGAAATTTAGCTCCACATATCCTGCATTTAGAATAGAATATAGGTTTCTTAGGCCTTATACTCTTTACTTTCCGCATATTTCTGATTAGTTTTAGGAAAACGAACTATATTGCCAAATCGTACACGCAAGAATCCCTTTCAAAGCATACACCAACTGCTAACTGCAAGAACCCCGAACAATTGCGTAAGTCCCCTCGTAAGAACACAACAAAACACATCAACCAAACTGAGCCTATTCGCATTAAAGGAACCTTGGAGTTGAAAACATGATCTTACTCGCAATCTTAGCATGTTGAATACTTTGTTCAAGAGGGAATAGGGTATCCGTTAGGAAACTTTGTTCCGCTGTTTGGTGCGGTCACGAAAAACACATCAACAGTCTGATGCCTGCCCGCACCTGCTATTTTTAGCAACTTACTAAAAATAGCAATTGCTCAGAATGTCTTTAAATTTTGCATGTCGATTGCCTGAAGGTTATTGATCGTGACTAGACGCTGCTTCTGCCTGGCTGTCGTGTTTTGCCCTTGATTTTAGGAAACCCTAATTCTTCTACATAGGCCTGCTAAAAATAGTAAGTGCTTGATTTTTTTGAATCTCTGCAACTCTGTTCGCCTTGAAATTCGCGCCATGGGATCTTTATTAGCTGTTTGACTTGTTCATACTGATGCCTCGTGTTGACTTGCTATTTATAGCACATTTCTGGAGGTGGCTTGCTATTTATAGAAACTGCTTGTTTCTGATATCTCCACAACTCCGTTTGATTTGAAATTTGAATGACGTATCCTCACCACGTGACTTGCCTACTGACATCGGCGCTTGCTGTTGACTTGCTATTTTAGCCCGTTTCTGAAATGACTTACTATAAATAGTAAGTGCTCTGTTTGCCTTCAAATTTTACTAGCAGTTAGCTTGAAAGATGCCAATCACGGTGGTATACACCGGTTTTCGAAAATTCTGACTTTTTACGCCTCTTTTTGGGTCTCGAAGCTGGAAACCCTAGTTGGTCTTGCATGCGTATCAAACGACCTCCTTTTCTCCTCGTTTTTGTTGCATTGCAGTCAGTTTGTGATTCTGAAGCGCTGGGAGGCAGCTGTCGGAATGCATTTGCTAAAAATAGCAAGTTGCTGAAGAAGTGACTATCTCGCTTTGCATGTCACATCATCGCAAAGCTCTCAAAAAAACCACAAGGAATATGCTGACATGCAAAGAAAAACCTGACATGCAAACCCTAAAAATAGCCTCTGAAGGCTAAACTCTGAAAGTCGTTATCTCACTTTGCATGTTATACCATCGCAAAGGTCTTTGAAAACCCAGAAGGAATCTCTAGACATGCACTAAAAAACGCTGCATATAAGCCCTAAAGTTTGCTCTGGAAGTTGAACTGCTAAAAATAGCAAGTTGCTCGTTCTGGCTCAAATTTTGCCCATGAGTAGCTTGACATGTTCTGAATGCAGTGTGACTGTTAAAACTTCAAGAATGCTGAAGGAACGCCTGGAATTACATACTTACTAAAAATAGTAAGTTGTCAGAATCTAATGAAATTTAGCTGAGAACCTGCTAGAAGCATGTTGACATCAATGTTAAGCTCTGTTTTCAATTTATTCACCTCATTTGACCACAAATTGGCTGGAAAGATGGAAACCCTAATTTTCGGAGTTGGCCAAAATTCATATTTAAGCCCGCAGACGGGAACATCCTTGGAAAGGCAGACACCAGAAAAGAGACAGAGAGAGAGAGAGAGAGAAACCAAAGCCAAAAGACTAGAATGGAGCAAAAACTAGGGGTCCCCACTTTGAATGGGGTGATGTGTGAAAAGGTCACAACACCTTCGTATCGAGTTACATCTTAAATTATCATTGAATTTTAGTTCATTTGAGTTCTTTATATGCATATGCTTGTAAGAAATCATTAGTATCATTGGCATCAAATTTCAAAAACACAAAAACAAGAAAAACAAGATACAAAACCCAAAATCAGACCTACAAATGAAAACATCGCAGTAGTGAACTCGGCTCTTCACATTCTACATGTCCTAAGAACTTAAGAATGAACCAAATTATGGGATATGTTGAGACTGCATCCAGTTCCAGTTTTGTACCAAACCAAGTTCGAATGTTGTCTTAGCAGAAACGAACAACTTCAATGGTGACTCCACTCCGGGATACTTTCAAAGTGAACCTGTTATTGAAGAAAAAGAATACCTACGCCACTACTCTCTTGCAGCAAATCACGAAAGACACTCTTTGCTTGTGTTTACGAGTGCTCTGTACTTGCCAGCGCAAAAGAAAGAAGAAGAGAGGCAAAGAGATAAAGAACAAGTTAAAGAAGCAGTTGCTCAAGATCCATCTTTAGCCAATTTTGACATTGTAAACTCCATGATGAAGACCAAGGTTAAGATTTCACAGTTAGAGTACCTTCGTGATCATCCTGAGCAGCTGGACAGAATAATACATGTAAAGAAAGAAGCTTCAATTCAGCCAACATCATGTTTCTACAAGTGATGAAAGCATTGGGACTCTCGTGCACAAAAACTTAGAATGAGTTATTCTCTTGAGTCTAATTCGGTGTTGTTGGTTAAACAATTGAAGGACGCTCAAGTAAGGTTGGAAGCTTCCCTAGAGAAAAAGATAAAAATGGCCATCCTAGTGGCTGACATTCCAGCTAGCTATAGGATGTTGTTGAGCCAGAGCTTCTGCAGAGATCTTGGTGGTGCAATGTAGTTAGATTAGTTGTCTGCAACCATTCTGCTGAAGGAGGGAAAAATCAAGATAGAACCTGATCCCAAATCTTGATTCATTGATGTGAAAATCCCACACCCCCCAACCCAAATTTTGTATCAAGGAACGGGTCTTGGTAATTATGTGATGCTGTTAGAGATAGAAACTGAAGACCAAAACATTGCTTGTCCTGAAAAGAAACTGACAGAGGATACAAATTTATGGATAATACAATTCGATGAGGGTGGTTCTGGTGTAGGATCAGGAGCGGGAGAAATGATCATCTCTCCTAAAGGATAGTTGCACCAATTTGCACATGGCCTGCAATTGGAATTCATTGAAGCTGAAAAAGAGGTGCTTTTGCTAGGCCTCAAAAATGCCAAAGACATGGGAATTGAACTCCTATGTGTTAAAGGAGATGCAAAGCTTATCGATGACCCAATCAAAGTATATTTCTAGGTCAAAAAGGATCATCTACGGCATTATAGAAATCGGGTTTGGAACACGATCGATTGGTTTGAAGAGTTCAACAACAGAGACATCCCGAAGATGAACGACAACAAAGTTGGTGACTCAGTGGTACCTGCTTCCTTCCTTGCACCATATTCTGACTTTTGTCAAGGTGTCGCAACTTGGATGTATGAAGATATGAGAATCTTCATCCTAGAAGATTTGTCTCTTGTGATACCCATGAGAAGAGAAGTAAAGCCTTTCAGGCATAAATGACATCCTTCGGGGATTGAGTGTTTTTCTTTCTGTTTTCGTGATGTGTTTCCCCTTTCTGTAATAGTTTCGTCGTGTTTTAGGTGATTAGGCGTCTTGTTTTAGGTGATTTTTAGGGAAAGTCTTGCAAATTGGTGATTAGGAAATGTTGTTGACTCTGATACCCAATGGATAAGGCATTGGTCTATGCTCTAAACTCTGGAGATTCTTTGGTTCTCCTATGTCATAAGTATCCGCCATAGTCCCTAGATAGAGCAAATGTTGTACCACAAAATTTAAATTTTTGCTACACTTAGGCATTTTGAAGAAATGGTCAAAAGTCGTTAAAATTGTCAAAAAAGGTCAAAATTGGGGTTTGCATGTCTTGCATGAGGGTCAAAAACTCAAAATTTTCAAAATCTGATGATCTGGGTCTACTCAGAGCGACCAAATCTACAAAACCCAAATCTCAGTTTTTTGGCCCTAAATTTTAGGAAAATTTCTATTTTAGAAACTTTCTAAAAATAGAACTTTTTTCTGGGTTTCTTTCGAAATGGATGCTAGCTATCTAAAAATAGAAAGCTTCTACAAATAGAAAGTTTGGCTATTAGGGTTCAAACTGATTTTGATTGGTTGAAAATACTTCCTCATTAAGTTGGTCTAGTCAGAATCATCAAAAGATCAATTTTTCCCTAGTGGATCTATTCTGCTTTTTTTAGAGACTTTTCAAGAGCTTTGAGGCCATTAATGGAGGTCATTCGATGACCAGGTGTCAGATTCAGAGTCTCAAGCACTGCTTAGATCGAGAAACTGCAATAGAGGATCGAGAAATGAAGAACAAAGAATGGAGGTCGAAGAATCTTGAAAACTGAGAAAAAATGGTCGTCTTGAAACTTTAGGCGCCCCAACCCAGTCTAGACGCCTAGATGCTCATGCCTTAGAAAAATTTTCATCTCCGACAGTTAGAGCAAAGGCAAGCATGTTAAACAAAGGATAAAGTTGAAAATTGCAAAATAAAAACTAAGTCTGCCAGCCATGGGCGCCCCAAGAGGTGATAGGCGCCCAGCTTTTCAGGAGGTCAGATGATAGAATTAAGGTTTGATGCTCTTAGACAATGTTGCTCAAAATCTTCTTAGCTTTGCAATGAATCCATCGGCATAGTCGTGAGATCAACTAGTTAGCCGGAAATTGAGATTGAACGGAGAGGGCTTGACAAAGTAACAGAATGCAAATCATGAAATTATCATAAAATATTCTAAGCTTGGGATTCTGGGCGCCCTAGGAAGAGATAGGCGCCTAGGATTTTGGAGGCTTAGATCCAGCAATTAGGGTTTTCCAAATTAGTCAATCTCTTCAGAATCCTGCTAGCTTCATAATGGATATCTCAGCACAATCATAAGATCATTCAACTGTCTGCAAATTCAAATCGAACAGAAGACATAACATGAGGTTTCAAGTCTGAAGGTTGAAAAAGAGCCAAAAATGGCTAAGGATGGAGATCATGGGCGCCCTAGGAGGAGATAGGTGCCCAAGCTTTTGGGTCATCGAATGGATGAATTTGTAGTTGCATCCTCCAGAATGTTCTCTTCAGTTTTGGAGCAACTCTCCAATGCAATCATCAACAAGCCCATCAGATTTGACAATCATCAGATATCATAGACGAATCAGAGGGGTAAACATAAGCAAAGTTGAAAATCTCCAAATAAATTCCAACTCTAGAAGAGCTGGGTGCTCCAGCTAGCCAAGGGCACCCAAGGATTTGAGGCCCTGAAATCAACTTTCAGGAGATGTAGCTCCCAGAAGACCCTCCTCTGAATTCACCAAGCTATCTAGTGAATTTGATAGTCAGTTCATCAAATGTCCTAATCATCCAAAAACGCAAATTCATCAGAAGATTAGAAAACATGAAACGAAAAAAATGTCAAAAAATGTTGGGCGCCCCAGCTAGCCAAGGGCGCCCTGATTTTGAAGGTCAAAATGATGTTTTTAATCAAAAGTTGCCTCTAGGATAATCTTCTCAGATTCAACCAGGCTACACAACGGATCAGTTGGCTAGTTCACAACATCAACCGAGCATTTGGAATTCAAAGTCAAACTGGGGTCAAAACTCAAGCAAAATCTTGAAAATAGTGAAAAAATAGTTGTCTGGAGAGGAAAAGCGCTCTAGGTCAAGAAGAGCGCCCAAGGTTGAATGCCTTAGTAAATTTTTCAATTTTTATCTTGGACCAATAAAAAGTGTCCATGTTCAATAAACTTGCTTAGGATTGGCTTCAAAAGTTTTAAAGTAGAGAATAAAGCGTTTTATTTATCCTCAAAACTTATTTAAGAAGGCTTTGGATTTCATTATTCACTTTTTGCAAGTTGGCATCCAAGAACAAGAGAGGAGACATAAAATTTAATTCTTTTAAGGATTCGAGAGTTAAAACGTGGTGCTTTTTCACAATTCATATTTTTTGTATCAGCACACAAAGGAGCTCGCTTTTTCATGCTTTATTTTTCCAGGGCATCCATTTTCAGAAGGAGGTCAACTTTTTCAAATTTCAACGATATGGGTCAACTCAGTTCATGTTTCTCTACAACTTTGGAAAAAAATTCAACTTTCAAGAACCTGATTTTTCTTCCATGTCCAGGAATCTTCAAAATTTTCAACATTCGATCATCTAGGTTCATCCAAAACGTGATTCTGCACAAAACCTAGCTCTCAGCTTTTTTGATGAAAATCCTAAAAATTAGGGTTTACTGCTTTTTCGATCAGCCTTAAATATTTTCCAAAATGGACGATCTGGGTCCTCTTTAAACGAAGTTCTCTACAAAACCCAAGTCCTAGCCTTTTTCAAGAAAATTGCTTTTTTTAGGAGAAATCAGCCTTTAATTTTCAGCCATTTGCACAAAAGGTGTCCAAACATAGTCAAATTTACTGTTAAAATTCAAGTTTTTCAGCATGCAGTACTCTCCCAAGGGATTCAAAACCAAGTCAGTATTATATCTTACGTCCTCAGGCCGGACGATGTTGAGAAGTGCTTTTTCAAAACCACCATTGATAGAAAACTTCATCATCTCAAATGAAGAGTGTGAAAAGGTGTGATGAGAAAAAGGAAAGGTATTAGAAAAGATTTGTACAATACTCTTCCGTTGAAAGATCAAGAGAAGTGTTAGAAGCATAAAGTTGCAGAGCTACCAAGTTATCAATTAGTGAGTCATCTTTTAGGGCAGCGATGTTTTTCAAGAATATAACTTATAAAGCAGTTGAAGAGGTCAAAGATTTTCTTAGTTCGATTGTTGAAGGCAAAGAGATCCTGGAAAAGCAGAATTTTGCTATAGATAGTATCAATGCACTTGATAAAGAGGTAGTTTCCAGCTTTTTAGCAAATGTGGTTGAGATTTAAAGCAGGAGTAAACTTGAAGCTTTCTCCACACTTCCTTTCCATTCTTATCTCACGCTTTCTTTCTATTCCTCTCTCAGGCTTATGCATTCTTTGAAAGAGAAAAGAAAACAAGTTGTAATAGTTAGCACTTTCCCTGTTTTATGCTTTCATAGGTTGTTAGATGCTTACATTGTTTTAGTTTTAGAAATAAAGCTTGCATGTTGGCAAGCCTTAGTTGTAAAAGCAAGACGATTTTAGGGTTCCCTACTCCTCTGCTTATGTATAAAGAAGGGCAGCCTTACCCATTTTTCTTTAACCGTGCTTGTGATAACAAATTGGTAAGCCTATTTTGTCTGCAAGTTGTTGTTTAGTTTCAGTTCACTTAGTGTAAGAGCAAACTTGTATGCCTCTTTAGCTGCAAGTTATTGTTTAGTGCATGTGTTTTATGTCAATATATTCTAGTTTGATGGCTAAATTGTAAGCCTATTTTACTACAATCCTACTGTCCCAGAAGTGTAATCTTTTGTTCTTGAGATTTGAGAAATAAAGTCTTGTGCCTGCTTTGTTGCCTTGATATAAAGTCTCAGATTTCCGTTTATTGTGTTATGCTTATATGATCTCCATTTCAGCTTGCATTGAAAGCAAGTATATGTATGTTGGAAGAAATTTTATTTAAGTATCTATGTCAAAGAATCCTTCCTTGTTCATTTCTAACTCTCTTGCTCTGCGTTTACTTGAGAAGTTAGAAACATCATTAGAGTAGGCTAAGTCGTAGTTGAACTTCTAAAGCAAAAAATCTCAGCTATGGTGCTTGAGTTTTATAACCTTGTGCTCTTAGCTGAACATAAAGATAGGAAAATTAGTTTAATTTACTTTCTTAAGTAACATCAGCAAAGAGGGAGCTTCCCGTCCTAATTCGAAGAGAAGTTTATCTATGCATAGCTGTCCGTTTCTAATCAGCAAAGAGGGAGCTTCCCGTCCTAATTCGAAGAGAAGTTTATCTATGCATAGCTGTCCGTTTCTAATCCGCATTCTAGAGGTGCGAATTGAAACGCCAACAATGTGTAGGGCAATAGTAAGGGGTGAATACCCTCCTATTTCTAGGCTCATTACTGGTTACCTACTTTAGTAACTGCAAATAAAATAGAGTGAAGTTTTTTATATTTACAAGATATGTTGGAGACATATAAAATGTTCAAAAATATTACTGAAGTATGGAAGATCTGAAATAGTTAAAAATAAACAGTTTTCCGAAAAAATGGCATGAATCAAAATTAACTACAACTGTGTGCAAATTTAAATAGTTTACTGATTTCACTCACAGAATTAAAAAGAAAGAGAAATTTCAATAAGCTAAATTTAGTTTACTAATAATCTTTCACAAACTATGAGTAAACAATGAGTAAAATAATTCATATACTTATCAAATAAAATACACAAATAGCATATGCACAGATCTATATGTAGTGAGAAGAAAATAAAGCATGTAGAGAAGTTGTTCACTAAAATAAAAGGCAAAAATTTAATAGCTAGAGTCACAAAATGCAAGGAAAAAATTTAAATCCCACTCCATGTTATAATCAAATGAATGAGTTTTATCCATTCTATGCTTACTATTTGCTTTATCAACACCCTACGTCTAGATTTCCCAAATGGTTCTCTCCTTTATAGCTGTTTTTACAGTTTATGAGTCATTACACTGATCCAAAATGTTGAGATAACTGTGCAACAATAACAGTAGAAAAACATAAAACAGAACAGCAGTAATGGTTGCAAAATAAAGAAATAATTAACACAGATATTTAACATGGTTCACCATTAAAATAGCTACATCCACCAAGGAAAGCAGGGCACACAGTTTTATTAATCAACTCAAATACATCAGTTGTAATCATCCCAAAAAGAGAATGAGAAAGGAATTATATCAACTCTTCAGGCAAGTGAAGAGACATGGGAAGAGGAAGACGAAAGGGCAGTGACGGTTGGACTTCAGGCATATTCCTTAATGAGGCTTGCACTATAAAACTTAAACATGCAAAAACTCAATATTTGGGGAATACATGATAGTGTCTTGAGAAAATAGGAAGAAAAGATAAATAAAATGAAATTGTTTCCAATTTCCAAGAAAACCATAGCACAAATCATTATTCATGCCTAGAAAAACTGTGGAACACTTTCTTCTACAATCCTCATGTTAGAAAATCTTAATTCTAAATTATTTAATTTTTCATCTCCTCAGAAGACATGAATAGTTTTTAATTGATTGCAAAACTAGATCACGATGCAAACCATTTTCCAACAAACCAAAATATATAAGAATGTACCTGTAGAGAGGAAAAACAGACACCATATAGTCAGTAATCCCATTATCGTTGTAAACATGTCGAGTCATTATGAGAAGAATGAGCGCCACTAAGAGGGCAATGGAGCAACCAGTAAAAAATCCTAGATTTCACCAGAGACTCAAATTAGATCTTTCAATTTTAAGTGTTATAAGCAATCAACCATTTCTTTTACTCTTTTACTAACTACAACTTCAATTAACAATTATTTCCAAAATATATAACTTTGTTTCTTTTTAGACTCTCAAGCATGTACTGAAATTATCCTTCTTCAGTGCTACAAATGCCTTTTTGCTAGTCGTTTAATCCATCTACTTGAACTCTCTAAGATGAAAATTCTGTCCAAATAAAACGGGCAGATTTTCATTCCTGTCCAAATGAAACTAAAGTCAAATAAACATTACTGGATCAAATGAAATAGAAGGAAAAAAGAGGACTGTTTTTGGAAACAAATAAAGACCAAATAAAAATTCCTGATACAAAGAAATAAAAAGATGAAATTTCTATCCAAAAAAGAGTAAAAACCAAATAAAAAATCCTTGGTCTAAATGGAATAAAGACGTGGATAAGAATGTCTAATCCAAATAAAATAAAAAAAGGCAGGAGCTAATTGAACCTAGACCACAAAAAAGCAATAAAAAGTATTGCTAATTGGAGAATTCATGAAGGTGGTAAAGGAACAGCTATCTACATGTGGGTCTTGTAATGGTTTTTCAATGTACCAATCCTTGTTTGTTTGCTTACTATCCGGTGCCAGCAAGTAGTTTTTTTGTTTCTTTGTAATCTATCGTAGGATGAAAGTATTGAGTAATAGCAGTAAGAGTCACTACTTTGTTGCTACTTGATTGGCTGATTTTGATTAAGGGTATGGTATTGATGTTTCTTAATTTTGAAAAGTTGATTGCAGAAAAATGAAAACTTGGAACAAGGAGCTAGTTAGTTTTATCATTCACTTCCGAAGATGAAAAATTCAAAATAGTAGTTGAAAACAAATCCAAACTGTTCCAACTCAGAATCTACATAGAGAAGACACCTGCTGCACCAATGATCCTGCTATAAAATTGGAAGCTATGCTGATTTTTTTTCCATATAAAGCTTTGTGGTGTGTTGGTTTTAGGGATACTATTTGGTGGGCATGGTGTTTCCTTTTGGGATAATTTTAAAATAAATTTCAGTGTCACTTCTTTTGGTGTTATTTGGAGGAAGCCTCATAGGGGACATCAAGAATTCCCCCACTGAACAATTTCAGTGTTATCCATTTTCATTATGCATGCAACGACCTAAAGCTAAACAATTTATGAATTCACACATATTGGCATCTCTCATTGTCTCAGCTGAAGCATGCTAAGTTCCTCACCCTTTGTTGTGACGTGCTCATTATTAACATTTCAATTTGTCTTTTTCAAGACAGCACAAAACAAAATAATGTTAGGTAAAATCTGGAAAATTCCGTCAAATCTAAACTAACCTTAAGACATTAAGCTATAGACAAAATATACAATTATTTTAGTTATACACAATATCTTCGAAAGGTTTTGCATGTACTACCCTTGCAAGACCATTGGCTCAAATCCACTATTTCTTTCTATAAATCTATCAACACAAACCCAAGCTCTTTCTAATCACCAAGATCCTAATGTGGATTGGGGATTAGATTGAAATCATAACCAGCTACTCACAAGCCTTCCAAATCTTGTGAAGCTACGCAGCCTATATGAGAAGACACAACACTAGTTGACCGAGGTTGTACAGCTTGTCAAGACCACCTGACAATGTGAATTACTAGAAGCTCATCATCTCAAGCTATGTCCAAAGGTGTATCGGCTATGCCAACTTGGTTCTTAGACGTACACCCCTACCTCTTCAATTGTAATGTCCCCTTCTAATTGATCGTCCGTGAATCAGTGGTTAGCCTATTACATCGACCCTCGTAGGCTAAGGGTTCTGGTTAGAGGGTCACCTGTCCGGGCACTTGGTCGGAAATTTGTTTATTTGGTATCTGGAGTTTGGTGACATGGTGGAATTGCGCGTTTGGCGTGTTATGGGAGCTCAAAATATTGATCTTCTTCATCGTTTCACCTTTCCAGACTTTGGGGGCCATGTGCCTATTAGTTCTTGGGGTTGAATTCTATTTTGCTGTTACTATTCATCTCTAAAGTGGAAAAAGTAACAACTTAAGTGAATAGTAACTTTTTAATGAATAGTGTTTTTCAAGTTAAAATTATAAAAGGAGCTTGAGAAGTTCGAACTTCTTCAGGCATGAGTTATTTGTCTTGTTTGAAGCTTGAAGTGTGGAGAGTGTGGAAGGAGAAAACTAGGGTTTCTACTTTCAGCAGTGGGGAGGCCTGGTTGGGCTTCGTTTCTTCGAATTTATGCATCTTGAGAGTGTGAAAGACCACTTTAAAGTGCAGGTCTGAGTTTTGCTTGATTCGTGGGAGCCATATTTTGTTGACTCCAAGTGTTAGAAGTCATCCATGTGAAGGAAGATTGCTGCTGGAGGTTCCTTTTGCATTTTGGAGGACGTGGCTCGTGTTTTTTAGTGTTTGTTGAAGCTGATCATTCATCTACAGCCAGCCGCGTGAAGTAAGGGTTTCAACTTCTTCAAATAAGAAAAACGCCTTCTCTTAGTTGCTGCTATCTTGTCTAAAGGGGGCGCCCTTGGTATTGGAAACTTTTTCTTCAATCATTTGGCGGGAGAAAGTTGTAAGTAAATTTTTATGTGTATTATGGTGGCCGCGGGTACTGTAGCAAGCACTATTCACAGTGCATTTTGGCTGCAAGTTTGTCATTAGTTGTAAATGGTGTCTCTTTTCGAAATGTATGGAAGTTATGCAATGTAAGCACTCTATCATGTAATGAAGAAAGCCTTTAGCAATCTTATTGAGTCTCTTCTCAGTTTATTTTTGAAGTTTAGTTTAATTTGAGTTCTTATATGCATATGGTTGTAAGGAAATTATTGAATCATTGGCATAAAACCACAAAAAACACAAAAAACAAGAAACATTAGATTACATACCAAAACATCAGACCTTTAAACGAGCAAAAATCAAATCAGCAGTGAGCACGGTACATCACAGTGGTATCAGAGCCTTGATCCTGCCATCCTGGAGGGTCAAAATTTCTCATGAGAGGTCATACTAGGTACTACACTCGTAGGAGGGCAGAGCAAGCAGACAATTAGCAAGAGGATAACCTGTTTGACGATACACCAGTAGAAGAAATGGGTGACAGGGAAGAAGAGGGGCCATCAAGAAACAAAAGAAGAAATGAGGAAAACAATGAAGATAGAGAAATAAGAGAAACTTTCAAAGATTTACGAACCGGACAGCGAGAGTTAGCTGGGATATTACAGCAGCTTACAAATGCTCTACAACAGATGGATTTTCCTAGGAGGCAGCCACAAGATCAAGATGCTGACAGGAGTGTAGCAGGGTCTCGGAAGGCACCCAGGGCACCCTCGCATACAGCTGATAGGCCCTCTCGTCCTACCTTTTTGAGAGCTGAATCAGAAGATGGTAACGCAGAAGAAGAAAGAGAGGAAATGTTTGTAGATACACTCATGGCCGCTAATGATGAATGGGAATTATTGGCACCCCAAGTGAAAGAACGTCTAAGCTTCGATAGATTCTTGAGTCAAAGAAGAGAGTATTACCGTGACAGACCGACCCGAAGACTAAGAGGACAAAATAGAGATCAACACAACGATCTCAAGCATGCCACTAGCAAACTCACATTACCCACATTTGATGGCAGTGGGACGGTTACAGCACAGTCTTGGGTCCACAAGTTGGATACCTTCTTGAACCTTCGGCCTATGGCAGAAGCAAACGCAATTAAGTATGCAACACTGCATCTAGAGGGAGCAGCCCATGATTGGTGGTACCACGGGTTGGTGACCCTACAGCATGATCGAATTACGTCCCATCAGGAGTTTATTGACCGATTGATTGAACGCTTTGACAGGAAAGATCCAGAGACATACTCCAGAGATCTAGCTAGACTCAAGCAAGTTGGGAGTCTGGAGGGATATATGGGTGATTTCCAAAGTTTGTTGGTTATGGTTCCCAACATATCCGAGAGGAGGTTGGTAGTGCTATTCATCGAAGGACTCTTGGAACCATTGAGAGGTTGGATCAAAGCTTTTGATCCCCCTACCCTACAGGAGGCTATGAGGAAAGCGAGGAGCATGGAACTCGCAACCCCACAAAACAAGTCGTCGTCTAAAGCATCCTCTTCATACAAGGATGGAAAATCATTCCCTAAGAAGAATGAGAAAGCAAATACTAAAGGTAAATCATCAGTTCCATTTGATAAAGAAACTATCGACGACTTGCACCGTAAAAAGTTGTGTTTCTATTGTAAAGGACCATATGATGCAAATCACGACTGTCCTTTGAGGCCTAAGGGGAAGGCTAACCGAATAATGTGGGCTTACTATGAGGATTCTGAATCAGATAAATCAGACCAGCACACTGAGCAGGGGGAGTCCGAGGGAGAAAAATCTGAGAATGAGGGTGAAAACTGTACCGAAACAGAGGAGGAAGTAAAGCTTCAAGAAGCGCGCCTCACAAGCATACAACAAGAGGGCTCTTTCTGAATGCGAGGGGTCTTAGCTGGGAAAAAAATTATCACCCTATTAGATACAGGCGCCACGCATAACTTCATTGATGCAAGGCTGGTTGAAAGGCGTGGAATTCAAATGGAAGAATTTGATGGCATAAGAGTGAAGGTCGCTGATGCCTACACTCTTAATTGTGACAAAATGATTCCAAATCTTCCCATGCGACTGAACAACTACAACTTTAAGGCAGATTTCTACGTGGTGAACATGGGACATACTGACATGGTCCTAGGGATGAAATGGCTACATGACATTGGAGAGTTTACCCTTAACCTTCGGGATATGGAGATGAGATTTAGGGTGGACGGAAGGAATCATGTGTTGAAAGCCATCCGAGATATTAATTTCAGAACGATATCTCTCAGTAGAATGGAGAGACTCATGCAACATGACATGATCGAGTGGGCAGCTGAGTGTACGTTAATGCCATCTCAAGAGGAGCAGCAAACCCTAGTTTATCACCCAGACATACAGGAGTTAAGGATCAAACACGCTAAGGTGTTCAACGAGATTCCACCTGGTAGACCCCCAGATCGTGGCATTGAGCACATCATCGAGTTGGAGGAGGGCGCTAAGCCAATGATTGTCACTCCTTACAGGCATCCTAAGCAGCTTAAGGATGAAATAGAAAAGACTATTAAGGAGTTGCTCGCTATGGGACATATTAGGCCCAGCAAATCATCATTTACCTCATCCGTGGTCCTAGTAAAGAAAAAGGATGGTACCTTGCGCATGTGCATTGATTACAGGCTGTTGAATAAAAGAACCATCAAAAATAGGTATCCCATTCCCTGAATTGATGAGCTGATAGACGAGCTGCATGGTGCACGTTATTTCACAAAAATAGACTTAAGGTCGAGGTACCATCAGATTCGTGTGTGGGAACAGGACATTGAAAAGACATCTTTTCGTTGCCATTGTGGGCACTTTGAGTTTATGGTTATGCCGTTTGGGCTAACCAATGCACCTACTACGTTCCAATCGACTATGAATAGGATCTTCCAGTCACAACTGAGGAAGTTCGTACTTGTTTTCTTTGATGACATCTTAGTATACAACAAGACTTGGGTTGAGCATATCGCACACCAAGATATAGTCCTGGGCATTTTGGCCAGCGAGTCTTCACAAACTGATCGACATGCAATAGAAATGGGGTCAAACAGAGATCGTTTGAGCAACCTGCAAGTCAATTTAGGGTTTCCAGCTTCGGGGCCTAAATTGAGGGGTCAAATGCCAAAATTTTTGAAAAATCGGTGTATCCCATTGTGATCAGTATCTTTCGAGCTATCCACTGGTAAAATTTGAGGGCAATCAAAGCACTTACTATTTATAGTAAGTCACTTTTGAAATAGGGTATAAATAGTAAGTCAACAGCAGGTGCTAGTGTGAACAGGCAGGTCATCCCATGAGGGTCACGCCATTCAAATTTCAAGCTGAATAGAGTTGTGGAAGTCTCGAAATCAAGTAGTTACTATAAATAGTAAAACACCTCCAGAAACATGCTATAAATAGTAAGTCAGTAGCAGGTGCCAGTGTGAACAAGCAGGTCATCCCATGAGGGTCACACTATTCAAATTTCAAGCTGAATGGAGTTGTGGAAGTTTCGAAATCAAGCAGTTACTATAAATAGTAAAACACCTCCAGAAACATGCTATAAATAGCAAGACAACACAAGATGGCAGTATGAATAGGTCAACTTGGTCATGAGGGTCCTATGGTCAATCCAAGCTTCAGAGGTATGAAGATCAGAGGGCTTACTAAATATAGTAAATAGGAGCGAGCCAGCCAAAAAAATAACTAAGTTTGAGAAATTTCCTTCACCCCCTGACAAATGCGCCCAAGATGAGAATGGCAGGAGGATGAAAAAATTTCCAAGCATGAAAGTTCTTGCTCATACCCCTAAATGCGCCCTCAAGGAGAAGAGGTGATAAAAAAAATTCTAAGTTTGAAGAAGTTCTTGTAGGACCTGTTGACGTGGTTTTTGAGACCGCACCAACACAGAATAAAGTTTCCCAACGGATACTCTATCCTCTCTTGAACAAAGTATTTAGCATGCTAAGATTGCGAGTGAGTTCATGCTTTCAACTCCAAGGTTCCTTAAGTGCGAATAGACTTAGTTGGCTCGATGTGATTTTGTTGGTATTTCAAGGGGGACTTACACAATTGTTCGACAGCTGACAATAGACAGTAGATTAAGGGCTTTCGCGTGGTTCGAATGATTTGGCAAGTGAGCACAAGTTTCCTAATTCTAACCAGAAATGAACTGAATTTAAAAGAGTGTAGGGATAAGAGTGTTCTAATCTACTCTAAAGTGTGGGACACGGCGATCAATTCTCACAGACTTCAACCAAGCTCCGTTTTGCCTCACTTCAGACAGCTTCCGCGGAACTAGTGCAATCTTCAAAGGAGTGACTTAAGATGTTTAGATCACGATTTAACATGAAGACACCATCACAACGACGCATGCCAGCATATAAACCATAATCGAAGTTAAGTTTCACAAAGTTCCAGTTGACCACGCAAGGCGAACCCACCGTCAGCGAGCCCGCTAGTGGTATGGACGAACGAAGCCTTGTTCAAATCGAGCACCACATTCCACAATTGCTAAGTACTTGCATGAAATGAAATCTACTTTACTTTAAGCTACTTCAAGATGCTACATGAATTGGAAGGACGAAGAAGCCTCAACAACTATTCACAACAAAGAAGAATTCACCATCAATGAAAATTCTTTTATTATGAAAGCATACATGACAACTTCTTACAAAGTATCCAAAGGGAAGACTTTCCTTCCTTTTCAATCTACACTACTTTACTTTCTACTCTATCAACTTCTCTCTACTCCTCTAAGCTCTGCTTCTACTTCTAATTTCTAATCTCTAATGAGATACAAATGAGGGGGACTCCCCCTTTTATAGATGGCCAAGTCCAGTGGACGGCTCAGATTACAATCGACTGGATGGCCCAGATTGTGCCACCTCAGCCCTAAACAAGATTTGCCCTAAAAACCGCCACCAAGAGGAGTGGGGTAATAAATGAGCCATAATGTCCACCATCCTTCTAGAAGATTCCCGTTTGTAGACGCGTTCACACTGTTCTTGATTTTCTTTCTTGATGTTGCTCTTAAACTTCTTCTTTGACACTTGAGTTATACTAAGTCTCAACACTTAGCCACTTTTCGCAACTTTTCTTCCTTCATGCGAAATTCATAACTTTATCTTCTTCCGAAGGTTGTAATATCATCGTGCTTCACCACTTCAAGTCATCATGCTTTGGCCTCCACGCTCATCCTGCAAAACAAGCAAGGAGAAAAGCATTAGAACACTTCATAATGTAAACTTAACTCACTTACCGGGATCTCACGTTCATCGCCCCCAGTAGCCAACTTCTGCTTTCTTCATGATTCTTCATGCCTTAGCCAAATTTTCAATCCATCTTCCTCAAGGGCGTATCATCTTTGACAATATTAACTTCAACTGCATCTTCAAGAAATTCATTTCGCCTACTAGAGCTCTTGACAACTTTGATTCTATCCATCTCTGCCTCAAAAAGACTATCTTCACGAAGGATTTAAGCAAATTCACCTAGGCAGTTCCTTTCAAATTCATCGTCTGGAGAATTTCATCTTGAAAAAACATTTTCTTCATTTTACCTTAGAAAATTTTAAAATTTCCCCTTAGGAAAATTCATCAACCTGGTGCCCATTTGAAATCTTTATCACAGAACCCTCGACAAGCTGTGGAAGACCTTAAAATCCATTCCTCATCGATAATCTTCAATACCCAGAAGAAAATTTTCTTCACAACGTTTCGCATCCATGGGTACCCAACGAACGGGTTCATTTAATTTTTTTGAATTTTGAACCTTAGAAAATATTCTATCATCAAATTTATTCTTGTTCTTCGATCCTGAAGTATTTCCTCGCTCTAACTTGGAAAACTTTTATATCAATACTGTGGAGCTGGCATTCACCGACTTCATCTCCGACAATTCATCTGTGCTTCAAGAAAAAAAATTCCACCACCTCAGAGCTCTAGGCGTATTTTCTAAGGAAGAAAATATTTGTGCCTTAGAAATTTTTTTGAATCACTTAGCATTCCTTTTGAAAAATTTTCCCTTAGAAAATTTCATTCATTCTTCAATCCATCTTGCCAGTGGTGAGAAAATTTCATCAACTTCTCTTAGAAAATATTTCTTGACAGCACATCACACTTAAAATATTTTATTTTTCATCTGGCAACTTCCAACGCCTAGGCATGTATTATTCATCCTTGGAGAAAAAATTTCAACACCTAACACTTTCAACGCCTAGCAAGTTTGTTTTAACTTCACCACCCTCAAGGTCTACCTAGGCGCATATCACATTTGATGCCAAGCATGCTTCACTTCACTCGTCTTGAAAAAAAAATCTCTAACACCCACCACCTTTACCACACTTCATCCTCAAGACTAATCTTTACATGGCGCATATTCATGAGAGAGGAGAATAACCTTTTCCAACGTCCTTGCTTTGACTTGTTGACCCCTCAAACATGGGCGCATTTTGCATGATGTGGAGGATAAAGTTTAAAACATGGTCGCATATTTGATGTCATGAAGGATAAAGCGCATTCAATGCCACCTTGTGACCCTTGAGCTTCCCATTTTTGTCTCTATATGCCCTCATTTGGGCGCATTTTGCACTTGATGAAGGATGAACGCCTAACACTTAGAAAATTTTTAGCAACCCCCTCAAGGATGACGCATTTTGCCTAGGCAAGTGGATGAAGTTCTTGACCTAGAAATTTTCTCAGCCATTTGTGCTTGAGGGCGCATTTAGGGGGGGTGGTGGTGGATATTCAACACTTAACCATTTTTCCTCGTCCCTGCCAGTTCCTCCATGCCTTACTATAAATAGTAAGCTTCTTAATTCTTACACCTCAAAAGCTCAGAATGATTTGAAATTTTGAACGCTTGATCTTCATGACTTCATCAACCTGTCGACACTGCTATTTTGAGCTGACCTGCTAAAAATAGCATATTTCTGAAGGTGATTTGCTATAAATAGCAACTGCTTGCTTTTGATAGCTCCACTGCTCCAATTGACCTGAAATTTTAATGAGGCGCTCCTCACCACGTGACCTGCCTGTCGGCATCAACGCATGCACCTGACTTACTATTTTTAGCCTGTTTCCAAATTTACTTACTATAAATAGTAAGTGCTTCGTTTGAGTTGAAATTTTACCAGCAGATAGCTTGAAGGATGCTGATCATGGTGGTTTACACCGGTTTTCGAAAATTCTGACTTTTAACCCTTCTTTTCAGGCCCCGAAGCTGGAAACCCTAATTTGCTTCGCATGCGTATCAAATGACCTCTGTTTGTCTTCGTTTCTGCCGTATTGCGATCAGCTCGTGATTCTGAGCTGCTGGGAAGCGGCTGCCGGGATGCACCTGCTAAAAATAGTAAGTTCCTTACTGAGCAATTATCTCCATTTGCATGTCATACCACTGCGAAGCTCTCGAAAAACCCATAAGGAATCATCTGACATGCAAAAGAAACCCTGACATGCAAACCCTAAAAATAGCCTCGGAATGCTGAATTCTGAAAGTTGTCGTCTCGTTTTGCATGTTATACCGTTGCGAAGGTCTCAAAAAACCCAGAAGGAATATCCAGACATGCAAAGAAAAACTCTACATCTGAGCCCTGAAATTTGCCCCGGAAGCTAGACTGCTAAAAATAGAAAGTTGTCTGTTTTCGCTCAAATTTTGCCTGTGAGTAGCTTGATGTGCTCTGGACGCAATGTGACTGTCGGAATCTCAAAAATGCTAACGGATTGCCTGTAATTTCACGCTTACTAAAAATAGCAAGTACCTCATAATCTGATGAAACTTAGCTGAGAACCTGCTGGAAGCATGCTGACACCAATGTTAAGCTCAATTTTCAATTTATTCACTTCGTTCGACCTCAGACTGACCAGGGAAGTACAAACCCTAATTTTCAGACTTGGCCAAAATTCATGTTTAAACCCAATGGCGGAGACCTCCCTCGAAAGGCAGACCAAAGAAACGAGACAGACGAAGAGAGAGAGAGAGAGAGAGAAACCAAAGCCAAAAGACCAGAATGGAGCAAAAATTAGGGGTCCCCATCTTGAATGGGGCGATGTGTGAAAAGGTCACAACAGGACACCCTAAATGCGCTCATCTCCAAGATGCTAGGTAAAAAAAAAAAAAAAAAATTCTAGTCATTGATAATTCCTGTCCCTACCCCCAAATGCGCCCACACTTCATGAAGACATTAGTCAAAGTTAAATCCTCCTTGCGGTCCCAAATGCGCCCATCTCATCTTGCTTTGAAGGATGTTGAAAAGGTTAAGTGTTGAAGTTCCTCCTCCTACCCCTATATGCGCCCTCATGTTAAGGAAGGTGATGGAAAAGAAGCTAAGGCGTTGGTTTATTCCTACTAGACATGCTAAATGCACCGAGGTGAGCTAGGAAAAGACAAAAAGGGTTGACTTCCTCCTTGACCCCTTGAATGCGCCCATAAGAAAATGTGCTTAGGCATGGTTAATTCCTCCACAACATGCTAAATGCACCCAAATGGAAGAGGGATAGTGGTGAGCAAATTTGTCTAAGTGTTGAAAATCCTTCTAGACCCCCTATATGCACCCATCTCTAGAGGTGTGAAAGAAAAATAAGGCGTGGTTAATTCCACCTTGACATGTCAAATGCGCCCAAGTCTAAGGTGAAGTCGGGACATATTCTAAGGCGTTAATTTCTCCTCAACATGTAAAATGCGCCCAGGGATGTTAGAGGTGGTGGCTTTCTAAAAAAGAAAATGTGTTAAGAATTGTTAATTCTTCCACCCTAGGTGAAATGCACCATGATTGGAGAATGAATGGAGAAAAATAAGGCAAAATTCAAAATTTCCTCCTTGACCCCTCATATGCGCCCATGTTCATAGTGATGAGGAAATTTTTTCCAAGGCATAAAATTCCACCTCTAGGAAAATACGCCTAAGTTTGATGGAGGTGATGAAATTTTCTGAGGCAAGGATGAATTGGCAGTGGATATGTCAGAATGTGCTAGGCTTCAAAATGATGAAAATTGTTAAGGCCAAGCAAGAAAAATACGCCTAGAGGTGATAAATGAGAATAAATTTGATGGCAAAGTATTTTTCTAAGGTTAAAATTCAAAAATTAAATGTACCCCTTCGTTTGTAGACACATGAATTCGACACTTTCTGAGGGAAATTTTCTTCTAGGTACTGGACATCTTCGATAAGGAATGGATTTTAAAGTTGTCCACAACTCGCCAGGGATTTCGAGATGAAGATTTTTGATGGGCACTTGGTTGATGAATTTCCTAAGGAAAATTTAAATTTTCAAAGGCAAGAAGGAATAAATGATGTTGAAGAAAATATGCCTTGACTGATGAATTTGAGGTTGATTGCCTAGGTCAGATCACAGTTGGTGAAGACATGCTACATAGACACATTATACTTCGGCAGAGTATCAGTGCTCCAGACAGTGAGGTAGTCAACAACCTTGTGGAGGGGTTGGTTGCTCGAGATAACGACCAGTAGACTTTATTTCCCACCTCTCAGGATAGAAATTAAACACAGGAGTTAAACTTGGCGTTACCTTTTCAAGTTAACTCGCTGTCACATCTCATGCATGTCTATTTTGGGATTATCTATGTTCACTTGGAGTTACATTTAGGGTTTTCATTAACTGATGGTAGTATTCCAGTTAACTTGCTTTCAATAAGGACGTGCATGCTTGCACATTGTCCATTTAGATTAATTGTACTGGTTAACTGATGGTAGCTTTCCAGTTAACTGTATAGTTTGCTTTATTAGGGTTTAGCAATGATCTTGCATGCATTGCAAAATTGTAGTTGACTCAAGGTGATTTCAAGGTTCCCTACACCTTTTGATGTCTATAAATAAGAGCTTTTGCTCATTTGTACATAACTTTTCCATGAGAGAGTAATATATGTTGTGCCCACCTTGCCTATAATATTGCTTATTCTGTATCTATTTGCGAGTATTTATTATAATGATGAATTGTTATGCCACTCGGGTTTCATGCATTTATTATGGTGAATGCTTATCTTAGTTAGATATAGTGGCTAGTTCGATCGTAAATTGTATGCGTGTTTCGTCTATGCATTTTACTCTCCTAGTTGGCTATCCTTTGTGTTGCAGTTCTAATAAACCTATTTAGATTGAGCAAATAGTTGTGCCCTGTTGATGTGATTTTTGTGACCGCACCAATCAGCAAAACAAAGTATCCGAAGGCTACTCCATTCTCTCTTGATCAAAGAATTTCGTACGCTAAGATTGCAAGAAAGTTCGTACGTTCAACTCCAAGGTTCCGAAAATGCAATGGAATACCCTCAGTCGGTTCATTGTGATTTGTTGTTTACACGAGGGGACTTACACAATTGTTCAAAATGTTTGCAGCTGACAGTAGGTTTATAATTGGAAGGGGATTTTCGTGAATGATGCGAATGATTTGGCAATAAGGTACGTGTTTCCTATACTTAACCAGAAATGTACTGAATTTAAATAAGTGCAAGGTTTAGATGATCTAAGTTCTATCCTAAGGTGGAATATAGAATCAATCTCAGCAGACTTCAACCAGACTTTGCTTCGCCTCACGTTGGACAACTCACACAAAGTCGGTGCAATCTTCAAGGGAGTGGCAACGAATGTTCAAGTCACAATTCAACATAAAGACACCATCAAGATGATGAATGTCAAGACATGAATCATAACCGAAGTTAAGCTTGAAAATTTTTCCAGTTGACCACACAAGGAAAACTTGCCATCAGCAAGCTGCTAGTGGTATGGATTAAAACGAAGCTGCCTTGATTAAATACCACAATCCACGATTAACATCTACTTGCATGAAAATGAAAACTATTCTGATCAAAACTACTTGAAGTAGAAGGGGTGAAGAAATCTTGCTAGCTACTCATAACAAAGAAAAATTCACCATCAATGAAAGCTTCTTTTTATTATGATAGTTTTCACAACAATCTCTTACAAGGTTTTCAAGGGAAAACTTTCCTTTTCCTCCAAACTATGCTATGCTAAGAAGCTATGCTAAGCTATTACAACTATCAGTCTCTTTGCTCTAGTCTCTAATCTGATCTAATGTCTAATGAATTACAAATGAGGGGGGATGCCCCTTTTATAGTTGGCCCAGTCCAATGGACAGCTCAAATTACAATCGACTGGATGGCCCAGATTGTGTCACCTCAGCCCTAAACAAGATTCACCCTAAAAAAACCACCACCAAGAGGAGTGGGGTAATAAATGAGCCAGAAGATTCCCACTCACTCTAAAAATGGCAAAGCAATTAATGCCCACAATCAGTCATCTAGAATGTCATCATCCAGAAAGGCATTTCTGTTCTCCTTCTCCTTGGCTGCAAAATCAATGAATCTAGCGAGCACAGCCTCAACCTCCTGAATCAAGATCGGCAAAATGTGATCGAGCTGGAACTCTAACACTGTGACTACCTTCCCATGCCGCATACAAGACTTTCTCCAAGCAACTAATGCATCCTGAGTGTTCTGAATAATGCTTGAGAAAGTTGAGGTGTTCTCAAAGTCATTCTGCACAAAAGTATTCACCTCTGGAAAGAAAGGTGGCAGCCTACTCCTCAAACTATCAGCAGTCACCTCATCGGAATTCAGCCTCCCAACAAAGATAGCCTCCAAGGTGTTTAGGAATCCATTAATAATGTTCGTCATAGCCTTCCTGACTCTGGCCGAATCCGCCTATGCTGCATCAAAGAATCCACGACCTGTGACTATTGAAGAGTACCAACTAGCAAAATCATACCTAGCACCCTCCTAAATTACTCCTCCATTAATTAACATCTACAAGGGAGTATGCATCAAGGCCTCCAGACGCTGAATAACCTTGCTCTGATAGATATGAGCATCACCCCAGGCATGATCAACTGCATCCATTCTTGCCATAATATTGGAAGCTTGCTGATAAGCATGAGCAAGATCTTCCATAAACTTTTTTGTCTCAACACGAACGTTGGCCACCCACTTATCTACCTCCTGTGCCATCTTCCTCAAATCTTCTCAGCCACTAACTGATTCTCAAGAGTCTAGACAATTCGGCTGGAAGCTCAATCACTGGAATCTCTTTCCCACAAGGACGAGATAAATGCTACACGTAGCCTATCAAAGTCTTATGCTCCTTCTTCAATTTCTTGTACTTGCCTTCAGTCTTGAGCAATCTATCCTTGAGCGCCTGATAGGAGTTATCACACTCCTCAATTATTTGTGCTCCTGTGGGGTAACCTAACTCCAAAGTGGTGATCATATAATTTTTTGGAACTGCCTCATCTCGATCATACTCAACTCTTGGCACCGCCACATGAAGGGTGCGAGAGCCATCCTTATCTGTTGAAATCTTCGAAAATTTTCTAGCTCTCTTCTCTGTCGGAGGTGCACTATCCTACTCAAGAATTCCTCCATCTCTACCGCTGGATCAGCCTCTTCAATGGGGCTCCTCCTCATCCTATCTCTGAACCAATTATGTGCTACCTGCTATATAACAAACAGTTGTTCATCCCTTGCTTCTTCCTCACTAACTTCTTCTCTAACTTCATCCTAGCGAGGCTCATTGGCTTCTATGGGCTGAGTATCTCCTGAAACTTGGGCCTCCTGTCCCGTAATTGTATCATCCTCTAGTGCAGCCTCAAGCTCACGCTGGAAGTGTGTATCAGTAGCAGTTTCTTCATCTTCCTCTTGCTGATTATCTCTAGTGGGTGCATTGACACTCTTGCCAACTGATTCTCTTCGTGGTGGCTGATTTTCCTTATGTAATTCCTGCACCTGATTCAATATATTTCTCTAATCAGCAAATAGTGAAACCTCCTGTATACTTGGAGAACGTGTCTCCAATGGCATAGGTGACTCTTCCACAATTCTCGGAGGCTCCAGCTGAACTGGCTCTTTCCTTCAAGACTCTGGAGCTCGAGCAACCTGTTTCCTCTTGGTGGCAGTTGGTGTCCTATGATCTCCCATCAAATTGTAAGTCAAGGGAATTGACCTACTCTTCAACCTATTCACGTGCCTTTCAACCCATCCCCTAGTGAATGTCAAGACTAGTATACAAAGTGTGTCCAAATCTGCAATCTCCGACTGCGACCAATCTGGAAGTGGGAGTGGTGTGTCTCTCACTGCCTCATAATCTGGATGAAGAACATTCATGTCCTTGTCCACCTGGTCTGGTACTGGAATAATCTTGCACTCCCTAATCATGCTCAACGGTAGCCTCGAGAACATTCTCTTTCTAACTTCAGCCTCATCCAACGCACCAGCCCACTCAATATTTGCCTTGTGCCTGAACTCTTCTGACAGTATCCACCTGATATTGTTGTGGGGGTCATAATGCTGCTGCTGGTATGATAAGAAAAGTGGAAGAATTGAAGCTCATTTTCAGCTTCCTTGGCTGCCTGAAGTGAATGACACAGTTCATCTGAATTCCCCATGATGATTGGGAAGTCAAGTCCTCCCTCCTTCTTTCTCTTCTGAATCTTATCATAGGCAATGAGTTGCCTAGATATCTCTAACATCAAAATTCTATTTGTAGGGTACTTGGGCAATTTGTACGGGTATGAAGAAAACCCTTGCAGCCTAATGTAAGTAAATTTTGGAAACTAAATAAACCAACACCTATACCTTTCTATTAATTCTTGAGCTTCCCTCGAGATCCTGTGATGGGTTCTTTGCTGAAGTGATCTCGTTATGTGCATAATAAAGGAATCGTTGACCCTTTTGTAATGGGACGTGCTTGTCAGATGTAGTTGCGAACAAGCCTCATGAATTTTGAACTGATGAGAGCCACATCCAATTGGCTCCTTGTATGATATTCCCTTGTACTTCATCATACGAGCCAACATGTAGACGATATATGAGCCCATGTAAAATGTTTTTGTCCTCAATCTTCGGAGTTGCTCATGCAAATTATCACTAATCATCACTGCCCAGTTGATATGTTCTTTTCCTTCCAGCACGAGGTTGATATAATAGAACATCCATGGCTCAAAGATAAATGCTTGAGGACAGCCTCCAACCCTGCTGAGCATCATAATCAGGTCACAGTACTCCTGCTTCAAATCATCTGATATTATCTGCTTCAGCAACTTCGTACGAGAGGGCTTAGGCTTATTCATCCAGCGAGCGTTGATCATATCAACACATCTCTCGAATGTTGAGGCATACATCCGCTTAGCACGTTCCCTCGTCTTGTAAATCATTCTCATGTGATGGAATTCCAAATGCTTCGCCGATAGCTGCAAGCGTGAGGTTGGCGAACAATCTACCGTCAGGTGAGACAATAGACATGTGATCAGGGTCGTAGCAGTTAGCACACTCCATAATTAGCTCTAGACACTGAATTGCTGGTGGAAAACCAGCAGTTGCATACAATCCACTCCTGACAATATTGTGCGAAGTGACTGAAGGACGATGGCTTCCAACTCCCATCATTTGAACTTTGAAAGCCTCCATGTTGAAAGAGCCCAAATTTATATCAGCCAGCTTGCCCAGCTTTGAAGAGAATTTTGACTCCGGCAGGAAAGACTTGCTCATCTTCTTGATCACAGCCTGCCTGGTTGCATTTTCTTTGCTAGACTCAGCATTATCTCTGCTAGTTGCTCTTACCTCCTCAACACTTCTTTAGCAACTTCGAACTTTCAAGACTTAGAAAGTTTTCCAAGCAAGCCTTAGCAACTTCAACACTTAGATAAAATTGCCCAAATTCACTTCAGCCACTTCTCAGCACTTAGACTTCTCCAACTTCGCACTCTTCAAAGTTCAGCTTCAACAATCCTCTTTTACTTCAAGTCAAACTTCCCCACCAAGTTTCAGCTTGCATTGCAATCTTCACTTCTGCTTCAAATCGAACTTCTTCAACTGATGGAGAAAAATGAAACAACTCTCAACTCATATAGGCAAGTTGAATTCTAGAAGGAGCTATCTTTAGCCAGTTCATTAAATTTCCACTACTCCACTGCAGAATTTCGAATTTCCCTCCTCTGGCAGCTGCAACACTTGTCATCCAACATCTAGAATATTTGACCTTCTAGAATTTCCAAAAGATTCACTTCACTAGTCAAGGCATAATTAGCATTTTTAAATCATTTTTCTGAAAATATTAACTTCAACTGTATCTTTAAGAAATTCACTTCATCAACTGAAGTGTTGACAACTTTGATTTTATTCATCTCTGGCTCAACAAGATTATTTTGACGAAGAATTCGATCAAATTCACCTAGGCAATCAACTTCAAATTCATCATCCGAGGCATTTTATTTCAACAACACATTTTATTCTTCCTGCCTTAGAAAATTTTTAAATTTTCCCCTTAGAAAATTCATCAATCCGGTGCTCATGGAAAATCTTCATCTTGGAGGCCTTGGCAAAGTGTGGAGGACTTTAAAATCACTTCCTTGTCGAAGACGTTCGATACTGTTGTGTCCTTTTCACACATCGCCCCATTCAAAATGTGGACCCCCTAATTTTTGCTCCATTTTGGTCTTTTGGCTTGGTTTCTCTCTCTCTCTCTCTCTCTCTCTCTTTCTGTCTCTTTTCTACTGTCTGCCTTTCCGAAGATGAGTCCATCATTGAGCTTAAACGTGAAATTTTGGCCAACTCTAACAATTAGGGTTTTGAACTTTCCAACCAATTTGTGGTCAAACGAAGTGAATAAATCGAAATCTAAGACTAACATTGCAGTCAGTGTGCTTCCAACAAGTTTCCACTAAAGTTTCATCAAATTCTGGCAACTTACTATTTTTAGTAAGTGTGCAATTCAGGGTATTCTTTCAGCATTTTCAAGGATTCAACAATCACACTGCTTCTAGAACACTTCAAGCTGCTCGTCTGCAAATTTTGAGCTTAAACGGACAACTTGCTATTTTTAGCAGTTCAGCTTCCAGAGCAAATTTCAGGGTTTATATGCAAAGTTTTTCAATGCATGTCTGGAGATTCTTTCTGGGTTTTTAGAAACCTACGCAACGGTATAACATGCAAAAGGAGACGATGACTTTCAGAGTTCAACCTTCAGAGGCTATTTTTAGGGTTTGCATGTCAGGTTTTTCTTTGCATGTCGAGTGATTCTTTGTGGGTTTTTCAAGAGCTTCGCGATGATGTGACATGCGAAGCAAGATGATTGGTTTTTCAGTGACTTACTATTTTTAGTAGTTCCACTCCGGCAGCTGCCCAGTGCATCAGAATCACAAACAAGGCAAAGTGCAGCTGAAACGAGGTCAAACAGAGGTCATTTGATATGCATGCAAGACAAATTAGGGTTTACAACTTCGGGACCCAAAAAGAGGGGTAAAAAGTCAGAATTTTCAAAAATCGGTGTATCCCACTGCGATCAGCATCTTTCAAGCTATCCACCAGTAAAATTTGAAGGCAATCGGAGCACTTACTATTTATAGTAAGGCATTCCAGAAATTGGCTAAAAATAGTAAATTAGTAGCAGGTGCCAGTGCCAATGGAGAGGTCACCTGATGAGGAGCACGTCATTCGAATTTCAAGTCAAACGGAGTTGTGGAGACCTCAGAAGCAAGCACTGACTATAAATAGTAAATCATCTTCAGAAATAGGCTAAAAATAGCAGGCCAGCTCAAGATGGTAGTGTAAATAGGCTGACAAGGTCATGAGGGTCCTATGCCTAAAATTTCAAATCGTTCCGAGCTTCAGAAGTATGGAAATCAGAGGACTTACTATAAATAGCAGAACATAGAGAAGCTGATTGGCAGATGAAAAAACGCCTAAATCTGGAACTTATATCCTCCTGCCACCTCCATATGCGCCCTCAAGGGATGAAGAAGACAAGGAAAATTCTAAGGCATAAAGCTTAATCCTCCTGCCTAGGCCAAATGCACCCACTTCAGCATGAGATGAAAATTTTTCTAAGTGTTGAGCAAATATCCCTCACCACCCCTCATATGCGCCCTCTTCAATAAGTCAAGCATGGAAAAATATTCTAAGAGTTTCATCCTCCTCATATGCTCAAATGCGCCCACTTTAGGGAGGAGTTGCTAAAAAATTTCTAAGTGTTAAGCTTCATCCACCTCCAAGGGTAAAATGCGCCCATCCTCCTCATATGCTAAAATGCGCCCAAGCTAAGGAAGAAAGTCAAAGAGTCAACATGTCCATCCTTCTCAAAGGGTAAAATGCGCCCAAATCAAGGCAAGTGAAGACAAAATATGTACAAAAAAGGTCAACAAGTCAAAGATGTTGAGAATGTTTATCCTCCACCCCCTTTGAAATGCGCTCATCCTTCATCAACCTCTAAATGCGCCATGCAAGCTAGGAAGAAGACAAAAGATGTTGAATTTCCTCTCTCCCTATTGAATGCGCCAAGTAAAGAATGAGTTTGAGGTGAAAAATGGAGGTGAAACTGATAAAAAAGTCACCTTGGCATGGTGAAATCCTCTTCTATGTAGAATGTGCCCAAGGTGAGGTAAATAAAGAGTGAATATGCTGGGCGTGGAAGTGTTCATCCTCCTCAAGGTGCATAAGGCTTAAAATATCCTAAGGCGTTGGAAGCTAAGTCCACCTCAACAAGTGAAATGCGCCCAAGATGAGACATGAAGTAAAATATGTTGGGCGTTGAAATTAAATATCCTTCATGATATGTGCTCTCAAGGCATTTAACAGGAATTTTTTCTAAGTGAGTTGATAAAATTTCCCTGCAGGCAAAACGAATGATTGAAGTTGAATGAAATTTTCTAAGGCAAAAGTGCAAAATGTGCTAAGTGATTTTAATTAAAAAAAAAAAAAAATCAAAGGCACAAAATTCCACCTCTCTAGAGGAAAATTATGCCTAGACTTGAAGTGATGAAATTTCTTGAGATATGATTAAAATTGCCAGAGGAGAAGTCAGAGAATGTCAGCATTGTGGGGTTGATAAAGAATTTTCAAGTTAGAGCAACAAAGTACTCACAAGAATGAAGAACAAGAATAAATTGATGAAAAATTATTTTCTAAGGTTCAAAATTCAAGTAAATTAAATGAACCTGTTCGTTGTATACCCATGAATTCAATGCATTCTGAAGAAAATTTTCTTCAGGGTACTGAAGATCTTAGACAAGGAATGGATTTTAGTGTCTTCTGCACTTCGCCAAGGCTTTTAAGATGAAGAATTTGATCAGCACTTGAATTGTGGAATTTTCCTAAGAGAAATTTAAATTTTTTCTAAGGCAAAGTGAATAAAATGTGTTTACGAAGGAAAAGTGCTTCAGGTAATGAAATCGAAATGAGTTGCCTATATGAATTTGATCAAGTTCTTCGTGAGATAAATCTTCCAGAATCAAAGGTGAATAAAAATTTAAATGACAGAGCTCCAGCTGGTAAAATTTAAATCCTCAAAGAGTGAATTTGAAGTGAATATTTTCAAAGTGAATTAAAAATGCTAAGTATGCCAGTCAAGTTAAATTCTTTGAAGCTCTAGAAGGTCAAGATTCCAGGCGTCAGGTGACAAGTGTTTAATTTATCGAAGAAGGGAAATTCGAATTCTTGCTGTGAAGTAGTGGAGACTTAATGAACTGGCTAAAATTGGCCTCCTTCTAGAATTCAATTTGGCTATAAGAATTGAGAATTTATTCATTCTTCTTCACCAGCTGAAGACATTCGAATTTTCTTTGAGATTGAAGTTGCAATGAGTGACTGAGTTGAGTGCTGAAGAAGTTCGACTTGATTGGAGTTGCAATGCAAGCTGAAGGTTATTGAGGAAGTGCAACTTGAAGAAGTGGCTGAAGCTTAAGTTTAAAAAGTCTAAGTCTGAAGTTGCTGAAGTAAAGTTGGACGATTTCTCAAATGTAAAGTTGCTGCAACCAACTTGGAAATTTTCTTAGAGTCAAAGTATCTAAAGCTTGCTAAAACTTTCTAAGTGATTGAAAGTTCGAAATTGTGAAGGAGAAGTTGAGGATGGCTGAAGTAAAAGCAACTGGCAGAGAAAGCAATGGTGCATCTAGGCAGGCTGTTATCAAGAAGCTGAGCAAGCATTTCCTACCGGAGTCTAAGTTCACTTCGAAGTTGAGCAAGCTGGCTGATACAAATTTGGGTTCTTTCAACTTGGAGACTTTCAAAAATCAGATAATGGTAGTTGGCAGTCATCGTCCTTCGATCACTTCACACAATATTGTTCGAAGTGGCCTGTATGCAGCTACTGGTTTCCCGCCAGCTATTCAGCTAGAGTTCGGAAGGCTATGATGAACATCATTGATGGAGTCCAAAATACTTTGGAGGCAATCTTTGCTAGACGGCTGAATCCTGATGTGGTGACTACTGATAATTTGAAGGGTAGGCTGGCACCTTTCTTCTCGGAGGTGAAGACTTGTTGGCGTGGTTTTTGAGACCGCACCAACACAGAACAGAGTTGCCCAACGGACGCTCTATTCTCTCTTGATCAAAGTATTCCGCACGCTAAGATTGCCAGAAAGTTCGTGCGTTCAACTCCAAGGTTCCTTTAGTGCGAATAGGCTCAGTTTGGCTTGATGTGATATTGCTGGTATGTCAAGGGGACTTACGTAGTTGTTCAGACTTCTCGCAGTTAGCAGTTGATATGTAATTTGAAGGGGATTCTTACGTGTATGATTTGGCAATGTGTATCCTTTTCTAAAACTAACAAGAAGTATGCGGAAAGTAAAAGGGAAAGGGCCTAAGAAATTTGTACTCTATTCTAAATGCAAGGTATGTGGGGCTTCGTCTCAATAGACTTCAACCAGATTTCACCTAGCCTCCGTCGGACAGCCTCAGCAAAATCGGTGCAATCTTCAAAGGGGATAGCAAAAGATATTCAAGTTATAGTTTAACATACGTACACCATCAGAACAACGCATATAAGTATGTAAGCCATAACCGAAGTCAAGCACAAGATAATGTCCAGTTGACCACGCAAGGCAGACTTATCATCAACAAGCCGCTAGTGGTATGGAATAAAATGAAGCTATCTCAATGAAATACCACACACCAAAGTAAGCTACTTGCATGAATTTAATCTACTTGGATACGAAAGGAAGAAGAAACCTTGCTAGCATTTCATGACAAGACAAATTCCATCATCAATGAAAAGATCTATTATCACAAAATGTGTTACACAACAGTCTCTTCAAAAGTTTTCAAAGGGAAAACTTTCTCTCTTCTCCAAATTATGCAAAAATGCTCTACACTACTACACTATCTAGCTCTAAGGCTAATGCTCTCTCAATGTCTACTCTAGTTCTGAATCCTAATGTCTTACAAATGAGGGGGACTCCCCCTTTTATAGCTAGCCAAGTCCCAAAGGACGGCTAGGGTTACAATCAATAGAGTGGCCAGAATCGTGCCACCTCAGCCCTAACCCTAAAAACTGCCAGAATAGGGAGTGGTACATTAAATGAATCAAAGATTCCCACTCACTCCCAAAATAGCAAATGCAATAAATGCTCAGTCTTCTAGAAGATCCTCGTCCAGTAGTGTGTTCCCATTAGCCTTCTCTCTGACTGCCAACTCAACAAATCTGCTAAGTACGGCCTCAACCTCCTCAACTAAAATAGATGGAACACAATCTAACTGAAACTCTAACACTGTAACTGAGTGCTCGTGCCTCGTACAAGATTTTCTCCAAGCAGCCAACGAGTCCTGCGGGTTCTGGATCAAAGTGGAGAATGTAGCAGTATTTTCAAAGTCATCTTGTACGAAGGTCTTAACATCTGCGAAGAAGGGAACCAGCAAACCCCTCAAATTATCAAAACTTATCTCCTCTGGATTCAGCCGCCTAGCAAAGATGGCCTCGAAGGTGTTCTGAACTCCATCTATAATATTGGCCATAGCCTTGTGAATCCTGGCTGAATCCGCCTGTGCTACATCGAAGAAGCCACGCCCTGTAATAGCCGAAGAATACCACCGAGAGAAATCATATCGGTCATTCGCTTGAATGACACCTCCATCAATCAGCAACTGTAATGGCACATGCCTCAACGCCTCAAGACGCTGGATCACCTTACTCTGATAGATGGAAGCATCGCCCCAAGCATGATCCACCGCATCCATCCGTGCCAAAATAGTAGAGGCCTGCTGAAAAGCAAAGGATAGGTCCTCCATGAATTTCTCTGTCTCCGCACGAACTCCTGTGACCCATTTGTCTGCCTCTTGTGCCATCCTCCCCAATTCTACCAAGCCGCTGATCGACTCTCTAGGAATATCTGCTGGAGGCTCTATCACTGGTACATCCTGCCCTCGAGAGCGAGACAGAGCTGCGAACATATCCACTTCCTGCGCGCCTTGTGTTCTCGTTTCAACTTCTTGTGTTGCCGCTTTATGGCCGAGATCGTCCTCCTTAAGGGCAAAGGAAGGGAGTTGCTTCGCCTCCTCAACAATCGTGCACGGTGGAGGCGTCCCAAGTCAAAGTGGTGACCACATAGTTTCAAGACTGCTTCATTAGGTCACACTTTCGACTTCGTGGGGGTGCTACATGAAAGAAGTCTGAGAGCCATCCTCATCGATTGGAGATCTTGAAAAATTTTCTTACCTTCTTCTTCGGTGATCAGTTCAAAACTCTTCCATCTCAAGCTGCTGGGATCGAAATCTCCTCTTCGGGCCTTCTTCGCGTGTCTCTAAGCCAATCGGGCACCTCATATAGTATATCGAAGGGCTGCTGCTCCTGTGCCTCGACTTCTCTAACCTGTTCCACTTCTTCCTCATTCTGGCGAGGCTCATCGTCCTCAAGTGGTTGAGTGTCACCCGACACTATATCATCATCGCCATCGTTCATGGCCGCCTCTAATTCCAGCTGAAACTGAGGGTCAGTAATTGTCCCCTCATCATCATGCTGATCAATCCTAACAGGTACATTGGCACTCTGTGTCGACTCCCTCCGTGGAGAATTTGAATATCCTCATCTAGGTGCACGATTCCTTTGCCAATTCGTCGGCAAATGAAGACACCTGTATGCTTGGAGAGCGTTGTCTCCCAGTGCTTTGCTCGCAGCTTCGTGGAGGTTACGGCTGAACTAATTGCTCCTTTTGGACTCAAAATTCTCTTGGCAATCTGTTGTTTCTTCCTTCCTGTGGTGGGCGTCCTGTGATCTCCCATCAAGTTGTAGGTCAAGGCAATTGACCTACCTTTCAATCTGCTCACTCGCCTATCGACCCATGCCCTGGTGAATGTCATAACCGGGATAGAGAGAGTATCAAGGTCGACAACCTCGGGCTCTGACCAATCGGTAGGCGGAAGTGGAGTGTCCCCGAGCGAACATGAGTACGGATAAGACAACATCCATGTCCTCGGCACGATGCGGGCCGGAACTACCTCACACTCCACGTCGGTAATGCGACGGCCTAAGAGGAGCATGCTCTTACCTTCCAATCTAATCAGGCGCATCAGCCCAATAATCCTCAATGGTGGCCTTATGTTTGAATTCCTCTGACAACACCCAGTTGATGTTATGGTGCGGGTCATAGTGTTGTCTACTAGTGTGATATGAGAAATGATAAAATTGAAGCTCACTTTCAGCTTCTCTACATGCCTGTATCGAAGGACAAACCTCATCCGAGTTGCCCATCACAATTGGAAACTCTATCCCTCCTTTCTTCTTCTTCTTCTGGATTTTGTCAAAAGCTAGCAACTGTCTAGCTATCTCTAGCATTATTATCTTATCGGTTGGGTACTTAGGCAGCCTATATGGGTATGAAGAAAATCCTTGCAGCCTAATGTATGAAAATCTTGGAAATTGTATAAACCAGCACCCGTACCTTTCAATCAGCTCCTGGGCATTTCTAGAGATTCTGCATTGTAACCTCTCCTGAAGCAGCCTCGTGATGTACATGGTGAATGCATCGTTGACACGCTTGTAATGGGTTGTGCTCGAAAGGTGCAACTGCGTACACGCCTCATGAATTTTGAATTGGTGGGAGCCACAACCGATGGGTTCCTTGTAAGAAATCCCCCTGTACCTCGTCATCCGTGCCAACATATAAATTAGATAGGAACTCATGTAAAATGTCTTTGTCCTCCGCAAACTCAGGAGCTGCTCATGTATGTTATCGCTGATCATCTCAGCCCAATTGACATAATCCTTGCCTTCCAACACCAGGTTGATGTAATAAAACATCCACGGCCCAAAATAAAGTGACAACCCACCAGCCACTGCTCGGCAACATATGAGATCACAATATTTCGCCCGGGTCCTGCGCGCTATGATGCGATTTACGGCAGCCGTGCGAGGGCGGCCTCGGTGCTTAATCCGGTGAGTGTTAATTGTATGCATGCATGGATTTCAAAGTGAGAAGCATACATGCAGCTCTGCTGGCTCCACTGGACTTGTAGATCATGTTTTCCTGTACGCAGGGATCCCAAAGCTTCACCAATGGCCGGAGTAAGATTGGCAGCACTTGGCCATCACGAGGTGTCGTGATCGGCAGGGTGAACTGCTGCCAGTAACAGTGGCACTCCGCAAGTATCGAACCTTTGTATATTTGGCGGGAAAACCGGTTGCACTTACAACCCGCCCGGTGTTGTCGCGAAGTGACCGAAGCCCGATGACTTCCAATTCCAAATAGCCTGTTCTTGAATGTTTCCAGTTTGACAGAGCCCAGGTTCGTGTCCGTCACCTTGCCCAACTTTGAAATAAACTTTGTCTCCGGCATGAATGTCTTGCTCAGCTTCTTGATCGTAGCCTGTCTGGAGGCACCATTGTCCTTTCCGGTTGTCCTTGCTTCAGCCATCTGCAACATAATAAATTTTCATCAGTGATCAGATTTAATAAAATAAGACGCATTATAGGGGCTGCGGTTAGATTCGGCTTCCTAATATCGCGTGGTTTTGACGCAAATCTTCAGACGGGGTGGAATTCCGGCGCGAACGGGTTTTACTAGAGGCTGCGGTGCCGATGACGTGATAAATTTTGCTTTCGCGTATGGCGATAGCGTTGCAGAACATTGTGGGCGGAAATGCGGTTGCGATTGCAGAGTTGCAGTGGCAGCTTAATTACAGAAGTCCCTTTTCAAATGGCAATTTTGACCGAACTTAAATCAAATCAGACTTCAAGCTTCAACACTAGCAAGGTCGTACTTCCCAAGCCCTTAGCAATGGCGTACCTTTTAAGCTTCTATAATTCAAGCAAATCAGATTTCAGTGACAAAGACGTACCTTTTCAAGCAAGTTCAAGTTGCAGCAAACACCTCCTTAGTTAGCAATGGCGTACCTTCCTCAAGCCTTAAGACGTCTTCTCCAACAAGTTCAACCTCAGCAAAATTCAAACCTCTCCAAGCTCACTTTGCCTTAGCAAATTCGCCTTTTCCAGTTGTGAAAGTGAGTGAAAAGCTTCTCCATTTTATAGCTAGAATTCAAATTCTAGAAGACGTTATTTTTAGCCAGTGCCATTAGACTCCACTACTCCACTTCAAGAATTCGAATTTTTCCCTCTCTGGCTTTTCTGACACTTGTCTCCAGTCGTCGGGAATATTATTCTTCTAGAAACTTGACTTTGACTGGCGTTTTGAATTTCTCTTCGAAAAATTTAATTTAACTTCATCATATTTTACTCACCAGCTGGAGCTCCGTTACTTGAATTCAAATTTTAAACTTCATCATCTGCTCTGGAAATTTCATCCTCGAAGAATTTAATCACAATTATCTAGGCAATTCCCTTCGTCTTCATCGTTTGAAGAAAATTCACTTGAAAACTCATTTTATTCATTTTTGCCTTAGAAAATTTAAAATTCTCCTTTAGGAAAATTCATCATTCTAGCACTGATTAAATTCCTCACTGAAAAAGTGTTGGCGAAGCTTGAAAGATTTAGAAATTCATTCATCATCACGAACGTCCAGTACCCAGAAGCAAATTTTTGCTAGAATGTCTCGAATTCATGGGTACCCAACGAACGGGTTCATTTAATTTTTCGAATTTTGAACCTTAGAAAAATATCATTTTCATCATTTAAATTCGTTCTTCGCCCGTGATCACTCTGTGTTGCTCCGACTTCTTGAAAAATTTGAAGAACTTGAAATATCATTGTCTCTGGATTTATCACTGAGAAGAGTTGCTCGTGTTCTGAGAAATTTTCATCAACTTGAAGCTCTAGGCGTATTTTCCAAGGAAAATAAATTTGCCTTAGGAAATATTTTAAACTCATCTTTGCATTTTTTTTGAAATCTTGCCTTAGAAAATATTTTGTGGATTGCCAGTGGAGAGGAACTTTCACTTAGAAAATTTTATATTCATCAAGCACGCCTTACTTCATTTTATCTTTATCCCGTCACTTCACACTTGAAAAATATTCATTTAAAAGCCCAACGCCTAGGCCAATTTAACACTTAGAAAATATTTCATTTCCTCCCCTGAGCGCTTAGCATACTTCATTTTATTCTCAACGCCTTGAAATGCCTTTGAAAAATTCTCCAACACCTGCACACTTTACCTAGCATTTTATTCCACACCTTCAAATATTTTCCAACGCCTAGCATATCACCCTTGCTCTAGGCGCACACTTCACACTTAACACTTTGAAATATTTTCCACGCCTTATAACTCCCTTGCTCTAGGCGCACACTTCACACTTAACACTTCCAACGCCTTAGGAAATATTTTCTAACACCTTATAACTCCCCTTGGGCGCACACTTCACACTTAACACTTCCAACGCCTTAGGAAATATTTTCTAACACCTTATAACTCCCCTTGGGCGCATACTTCACACTTAACTCCCCTTGGGCGCATTTTAAGTGTGGAGGAGGATCACGTACAAGCCTTCACCATGCTAGGTAACACTTTTCACCCTATTTACCCCTTGTATTTACCATTTACCCTTCAAACATGGGCGCATTTCCTTGTAGGAGGAGGACGAACTTGCTTATACCTTCAGGTGACTTTTCAACTTCCGTTTTTTTTGTCCTGACTTGCATGATTTGGGCGCATTTTGATGAGAGAGAAGGATGGGCGCATTTTGCATGTAATGAAGGATAAAAACTTTGACTTTTTGTTGACCCCTTGCAACCTTGGGCGCATTTTCATGCTGCTGGTGGATGAACTCTCCAACATCCTTGGGTGACTCTTCACCTTCCACGTTTTGTCTTGACATGGCCCAGTTTGGGCGCATTTTGGCCTTGGAGAAGGATGAAAATGTTTGACCTTGTTGACTTTCTTTCACTTTGGGCGCATTTTGCCTTGCTTGCAGGATGGGCGCATTTTGACCCCTGAGGCGGATTTCTCATACTTAGAAACTTTTTCAACCTTTTCCCCTTTCATCTTGGGCGCATTTGGACCCCTGAGCAGGATGAAATTTCTGTTTGACTTCTTGTGCCTTGGGCGCATTTTGCCCTGTGTGAAGGATGAACTTGCATCTTGAAAATTTTTTTTCTACACCTCTTCATCAATCTGGGCGCATTTTGATATGCCTGCTGGACGAGACTCCAGACTTAGACAAATTTTCATCATCCTCGCCAGCTTACGTGCCCTGCTATTTATAGTAAGTCCTCCGAATTTGCGCCCCTGAAGCTCGGAATGGCCTGAAATTTTAAACACAGCTTCTTCACAACTTTATCAATCTGTCGACACTGCAACTTTTAGTCACCCTGCTATTTATAGCCTGTTTCTGAGGGTGGCTTACTAAAAATAGTAAGCTCTTGATTCTGATAGTTCCCAAGCTCAATCGGTGAAATTTTGATAAAGAGGCAGCTCCTCACCACGTGACTGTCGGTGACTTGTATCTGTTGATTACTATTTTATACGTTTCCAATTCGAGCTTACTATAAATATTAAGTGTTCCGTTTAGGCTTTGAAATTTCACAGTGAATGACTGAGAAAACCGGTCGCGATGGTTTATCCGGTTTACCGAAAGATTTTGACTTTGATGCCCATTTTTAGGCCCGAAAGTACTGGAAACCTAATTTGCATTGCATCGCATTATCAAAAGATCTCTGTTTGCTCTCGTTTAAACGACGCTGCCGATCATTTCGTGAATCTGAATTTCTTTGGGTGGAGGTGGCAGGACACACACACTAAAAATAGCAAGTTCACTTCGCGAAGGTAGAGAATCCTTGTTTGCATATCACACCATCGCGAAGCTCGAAAAAACCATCGAGGAATCACGACAATGCGAAAAGCTCGACATGCAAACCCTAAAAATAGCCTCGGAAGGCTGAATCCTGAAAGTGGTCATCTCGGCTTGCATGTTACATCGTTGCGAAGGTCTCGGAAAACCCAGAAGGAATATCCGACATGCAAAGAAAAACTCCATCTGGACCACTCGAAATTTGCCCTGGAAGCCGGATGCTAAAATAGTAAGTTGTCCAATTTTGCTCAAATTTGGCATGCAAGCAGTCCGATGTACTCTGAATGCTGTGTGATGATCGGAATCTCGAAAATGCTGACAAATTGCCTGGAATTGCAGACTTACTAAAAATAGTAAGTATCTCGGAATTCAATGAAAACTGGCTGGAAGCCTGCTGGATGTCTACCGACAATATTGCTAAGTTCAATTTTCAATTTACTGGCCCTACTTGACCTTGACTTGACCCAAAAATGATGAAACCCTAATTTTAGAATTGGCCAATATCTTCACATTTAAGCTCAATGACGACACAACCCCCCGGAAAGACAGACACCAGAAAAGAGACAGAGCGAGAGAGCGAGGAAAAACCCAAGCCAAAAGACCGGAACGGAGCAAAAATAAGGGGGTCCCCATCTGAATGGGGCGATGTGTGAAAAGGTCACAACATCTGGCGACTCCACGGGAAAGTGTTAAAAAACACTTTAAGAATTGAACTCAGATTAGTCTTCCTCAAACCATCATACGGAAAAGGACACTTACTCAAAAGGGGAGAAGAATCCGATATTGGATCAAAACACTTTGATCTAAAACCTTGTGAGTGTGTGCATGCATTCCATCTCTGAACCATGTCGGCTTCCGAAACCGGTCGCAGCAGGTTATATAAATATCTTAACTTCAAAAGCATCCTGGACATTGCCTCGCTGCCAGTCAGGCGTCCATGGCCCCGACGAGGTTATCGCTACAATTCTCACGAATATTGCTCCACTGCCAGCCGGGTGTCCATAGCCCCGGTGGAGTTACTCGTATGTTCCCAAAACCAATATTTCATGATATTTTCTTTCATTTTCATTTTTCTCTTTTTTCAGATATTTCTTTTAAGCATATTCTTTTTTTTTCCATTACTTGATTTCTCCGTCAATTCCTCAATTGGCTGGCAGGCAATGAAGCCTCCAATGGGTTTGAGAATTGCAGTGGCGCTGAAGCAAGATGTGAGATTTTCACCTGCCAAAACCTTTCCCAAGAAACCAAAATGACTCAGAATGGAGATAGGTAAGATTTTTAAGGTCTTTAGACTCATGTGTTAAGACACAATAACGGGTTAACCTCCCGAGACGAGTTCAATCTCTAACTGGATGATAACAAGAGGAAAACAACCTTAATTCTTTTCAAAAATTTATGCAAATTCCAGTGAAAGAAACCACGTTGTGAAAGTTAAAACATCATCACCCATTCGCAACGGGAAAACCCACAAATCCTTGCCCATTCCAAACCAAAACCACTTGAGCGGACGACTCAAGGGACGGAAACGCCAAACCAAAAACCCACAGGGCAACAAACCAAAACCAAAACGGAAGAAAAACAGAAAAAGCAAACGGAAAGCAACAAACGGGAAAGCAAACCCTAATCTAACTATTTTACAAAGCAGGCTCTCGGAGAGAACCTAGGACTGGAAATAATGCTTGAGGAACTGTCCGTTGACGGGCAACGGGACATCCTCCCCTGTCAAAGTACGCAACCTGAATGCATTATCCCCAAGGATTTCAGAAATCTGATATGGACCCAACCACAATTTGTCAAACTTATCATGATCACCCTTCTTCTCGTGGGCCTTGTCCCAATATAAAACCAAGTCAGAAATCCTGAACGACTTGATCTTAGCCTGTTTATCAAACCATCTCTTCACCACTGCCTGGTGCTTCGTTAGATTCTCAAGAGCTTCATCTCTTTTCTCTTCTAGATGCATTAACTGGGACAATCTTGTCTGAACTTGATCTTCTCCCTCGAGGTACTCTTGAATGAATTGGAGAGTTGGGATCCTTAACTGCACTGGAAACACTGGATCCTGTCCGTAAACCAGGTGATATGGAGATGTTCCCAAGGAACTCTTTGTTCTTATTCTGTCTGCCCAAAGAGCAAACCTCAACTGTGTGTGCCAATCTTTCGGATTTTTATCCAGTAACTTCTTAATGGCATTCAATAAATTCTTGTTTGTGGACTCTGCTAGTCCATTCCCTTGCGGATAGTAATTGGAGGAAAACTTCAGTGTAATTCCATACTCAAAAGCCCAGTTGGAAAACTTCAGCGATGAGAAGGCTGAACCATTGTCACTGACCAAAACGTGGGGGCATCCAAATCTTGTCACAATATTTTCTTCAAGGAATCTGATAACCACCTCTGACGTGCACTGCTTCAACGCTTGAGCTTCTGTCCATTTAGTGCAGTAGTCTGTTGCTGTCAAAATATATCTGTGCTGTCCTGATGACGGCGGATTGATCATACCAATAAAATCCAAACCCCATTTTGCGAATGGTCTCACTTCAATCACTGGCTGCAAAGGCATAGCGGGATGCCTTCCTCTATTAGCCGCTGTCTGGCATATGTGGCAAGCCTTCACATGCTCATATGTGTCTTTAAAAAGCGTGGGCCAATAATAACCAGCTCTCAGGATCTGATGAGCTGTGGCCAGACTTCCTCCGTGTCCGGTTCCAAATTTCTCATGGAAGTGTTCCATCAACTGTTTTGCTTCTTGTTTTCCTACACATCTCAAATAAATACCTTCATAGTTCCTCCTATAGAGAACTGATCCCTGAAGCATAAATCTCTGGCTTCTCATTCTCAGTGCTCTCCGCTGGACTGGATTCAAATGGCGGGGGCATCTGTGATTCAGCAAGTAGTAGACTGTGTCATCGTACCATTCTCCGGGAGACACTTCCTCTAATACATAGGTCTGTTGAACTAGTTCTGGGCCAACCATTGCAATAGTCTGTGCCAAAGCTTGTCCTCTGACTAACTTCATAGGCTGTATCTCTATATCATACTCTTGCAAAGTGGCGACCCACTTTCCTCTTCTTTCACCTAACTCATTCTGCATTAACAAAATCTTCACCGTGGCGTCTGGAACAATTGCGTGGATTTTGCTCCTCAAGATGTAATGTCTAAATTTCTTAACGGCCTTCACCAAAGCATACGCTTGCTTTTCAATGCTTGGGTACCTTAATTCTGCTTCTTTTAAGGGAGAGCTCATAAAAGCAATTGGATGCTCATCCTTCTCTTCAGTTCTTTGAGTTAGTACTGCGGCGCATGTGTGCTCTGAGGCAAATGAATACAAATAAAAAGGCTTTGTATAATCCGGACTGACCAGCACTGGAGCGTCCACTATAGCTTGTTTGATCTCATCAAAAGCCTTCTTTGTTTGTGGGGTCCACTCAACCTTTGCATCTTTCTTCAACATTGCATTCAGTGGCCTTACTATCTCAGCAAACCCGGTTATAAACTTTCTGACGAAATTGATCTTTCCGAAGAATGACCTTAATTCTCTCTGAGTGCCCGGCAAACCAATCCTTGAGATGGCTCCAATACGTTCAGGGTCAATTGATATACCCTTTTCTGAAATAACGTGACCCAACAGTTTACCTTCGGTAACTCCAAAGATACATTTCTTAGCATTCAGAGAGACACCGAATCTTCTACATCTCCGAAATATTTTCCTCAAATCCTCAACGTGATCTCCTCTTTTCTTCGAGAACACCGTCAGGTCATCCATGTAAATTATAATGCACTTTCCGACAAGGTCTCGAAAAGCGATGTCCATTGCTCGTTGGAAAGTGGCCCCTGCATTGATTAAGCCGAAAGGCATTCTCCTGTAGGCAAACGTTCCCCATTTCGTGGTGAACGCAGTCTTCAATCGGTCTTCATGTTCAACCATCACTTGATTGTAGCCCGAGTATCCGTCCAAAAAGGACATCATTTGTGAACCATTCACTATTTGCAACACTTCATCTAATGAAGGTAAGGGATAGTTGTCTTTCTCAGAGGCCCTATTCAAATTGCGGAAATCTACGCATAATCTTATCTCTCCATTCTTCTTTCTGACAGGCACGAGATTGGCGACCCACGTGGAGTGCCTCACTGGAAAAATAATTCTGGCTGAAAGGAGCTTCCTGACTTCCTGATAAATCAATGGTTCTAGCAATGGATTCACTGGCCTCTGCCTCTGCCTAAATGGCTTGCTGCCTGGCTTTAGTGGTATTGTATGTGTAATCAGTGATGTATCATATGTTTTGAGATCCTCATATCCCCAGGCTATCACCTCTTGAAACTCTTTCATGACTTTTAAGATGCCCTCCTTCTCTTCAGGTGTGCAAACCTTTCCAATGAACACATTCTTCACTTGTTCACTTGTTCCTAGATTGACAGGTTCACAATCATTGCCTTGCGTGCTTTGATTTCTGCTTAATCTGTCAGCATCAAATAGCCTTTCTAACTCGACCATTCCTTTTGGGATTACATTAGTCTTCAAATTCAATATCCCTTCTGTATCATATTCAGCCTCTTCAGTATCTTCCTCATCTATGATTTGTGCTTCAAACACTCCTGAGTTTGTGAGAAAATCCAGAATCTGCTTGTCGTCTTCGAACACTTGAAAATTCTTTATGTTATCAGGGATTGCCGGGGTTGAAACCAACTCTACTGTGAACTTCTTTAATCCCTCCATTGCCAGTGGTTCCAAAGAACTGGCAGCTTGTGCCAAAGAGTTTGCAACGGTATTTTTAGATCGGTAGACTTGCTTTATGTTGAATGCATCAAAACTCTCTATTAGGTCCCAAACTCTGTTCCGATAACGGCTCAATCTCTTGTCATGGCAGGCGAACTGCTTCCTTACTTGTCGGACCACAATGTCAGAATCTCCAATAGCATGTACAATCTTAGCTCCTTTCTGAATTGCAAGGAGTAATCCATGGATCAAGGACTCATATTCAGCAACGTTGTTGGTGCATGAAAACTGGAGCCTATAGGAACCCAAATAAGCTTCTCCTGTTGGGCTAACCAATTCAAATCCTGCTCCGTTTCCTTTCTTTGACTTTGATCCATCAAACCTTAAAGTCCATATTTGATCATTTGTAGGGGCGCTGGGAGACTGAACACGTGTCTCTTCTTGATTGCATACCTCAGAGTCTTTTCTTCAACTTTTGACTGAGTGGTATCACAATTTCTTCTATCGCAACACTATTCTCTTTCATTCATCTTTTGATATTCTATTAGAATCTCCTTTTCTTCATTCGTCTCCTGATGTTCTTCCTGTAACGAAGTATGGGGAACAAGCCTTGCAACTTGTTCTAGTGCCACCTTGCACATGGCACAAGTGATTTCTGAATGAAATGCTTCGTGTATTCGGCACCAGTTGGGGAGCAGCAAATTTTTAATTGAAGCATCTTTCCCTAACTCTGTTTCTTGCTTCACGCTGTTCAGGACAAAGTCCCTGAAATTCTCAAAGGTCCCTCCACCTTCACTATCACTTGAGTCACTTTCAATCAACACTTCGGTGGAGCTCGTGGTATCCTCCAAACATTTTCCCTCACTTGAACTTTGCAACATCAATATTTCTTGCTTGATAGGCCTATATGAGCCTAAGTCAGTTTCTACGAACATAATTTCATTATCCTCTCCATACTCTGTGATCATCAGCTTCAGTCTTGGTGTACTCTCAACCTTGATTTGATTTGGGACTCCCTTCCATGGAAGCCACATGTGGGAGAAGTCTGTTGCAATGTACCCATTCAATTTTCTTGCCCAGTCCCGGCTCAGTAACATGCCGTACCCATCCGGTATGTCAACCACTGATATGTCTATACAGCTCTGGATTCGGGGATCAGCTGACAACTGCATATGAATATTATTTAACTCCCCAACCACTGGTACTTCAGATTTGTCAAGTTGGGTCACCTTCTTTGTGGTATGCAACGGGACTATACCCAGCCTTTGACACACCTTCAATGGCATGACGTTGCTAGAAGCACCGGAATCAATCAGACAATTGTGTAATAACTTTCCAAAGATTCTAACTGACACCAAGAATGGGGCTGGTTCATCTTTCCCCTGATAGAACACAACTGGTTTCTTCTTTTCCTCGGGTACAATGCTCTTCCTTTCATCCTTGATTACCGCGGGTGACCTTCTGTGTCTGCTCTTGCCTTTGTTCTGCGGGCAAACTGAATCTGACTCTTCTCTTATCCTCGGTCTTTGGCTTTTCAGGTTCACTTGAAGATCCTTGCACTACTCCCACAAAACCTTGCGACTGTTGTGGAGCTTCCCAAGCATTGAACGGCGCGTAAGGCACTTCCTCCACCATGTTTGCATTCTGCACAGGACGGGATTGTACATTTACTGGAGGATTCCTTGATGAATTGGGTGCTTCTTGAGGTGTACTCTTTGCAACTGGTGTCTCATATAGACTTCCCAAAATTGTATCTCTAACCTCAGAGATTTTCATCAACTCATACAAGGGAAGACTAACCTTTATCTTCTTCACTTCCTCTAGCACGTAGGAACTTAATCTTTTCATGTCATCTCTTGGAAGATTGTCCTTTTGAGGACGTTGCATCACATGAATGGGTTGTTGCTGGACAGTCTGTTGTCCATTTCTGTTCATCACATTCTGCTGTCTATACTCCGGAGAATCCCTAGGCAAATTCGGATTATTGCTCGCGTTTGGATTCGGCGGGGTTGTAAAATTATTCGGGGGAATAGAGGACGTCAAAGGCTCTTTCTGGTGATAAGTCCTCTGGTACACCTTAGGTGCTGCTCCTCCGGAAGTCTGGAATGCTTGCACCTCTCTACTTCCTTCTACCAAAACACTGTTATTGAGAGGTGGGAAAATGTAGTTACCCTGGTCATATGGCTCCTCTGAATAAGTACCTTGAACTTCTGAATACGTTTGAGCCTCTGAATAAACTTGAGCTTCCTCATAAACTTGAGTATCTGGCGCCTCCACGGGACCGTTAGCCGAAGCTGGTGGAAATCTATAATTAGCTTCCGGTGGCGCGTAGTTCTGGTGTTCGGACACAAGATTGACACTTTCTATGATTAGTGCCTGGTCATATCTTTGCACTGGTACAATCTCATATCCAGTAGTTGGAGGATTTTCAGTACCTTCCGTGCTTTTCACTTCTCCTTTGAAGATATCAGCCGCTACTTGAAACTCATGGCATTGTAATTCTGAGTGTTGACTTGTGTTATGAAGCCGACACCATCCTGACATAGCAGCTTCTGCCAGAAATACTCTGTCCGTGGGACGATTTTCTGGAGGCGGCGGGTTATCCAGCGGTGATGGAACTCCTCCATTGTTAGGTCCAGTATTCCAGGACCTCTTCTGATATCCTTGATTATTGTTTCGATACCCATGGCTGTTGTCGTGTCCATGTCCTTGATGGGCATCCTGATGGTGTTGAGGATTATTGTGATATCCTCGATTGGCACCTGGATGTGCCTGATAATTCTTTATCATTGATTGCATTTGGTTATTTTGATTTCTGAGGTGAGTTACCTCAGATGACAGCCTTTTCATTTGTTCTACTAATTCTTTCATTTCGTCTTTCTCCTCTTGTGTCCTTGTTGCAGGTACCGTGTTCTGGAGATAGACAGGCTGTGTAGCTGGAGTCTGGGATAAGGGTACCCCAGGATGGAGAATCAATTGGTCTGATGGTGGTGTAACATGATAAGCAGGTTGCGGAATTGGATTCAATGCTGGAACTTGTTGATTCCATGCCGGAGCAAGAGTCTGCATTTGATTGTTTGTGGTGACCAAGCCAGTGTACAAAGAGGGTCCAGTTATGTTTTGGCCCATATTCTGACTTACTTCAACAGCCTTAGCATATGCTTGGTTCATATCTGCTGGAATGGGATGAGCTTGCCTCACAAACATAGTAGTCAACGGGTCTAAGGCTGCATAGTAATTTTCCCTTGCATCGGGAACCATATACGGAGTACGCAACCTCGTAAGAGCCTTTTGGAATCTGTTATTGAAGGCATGAATAGGTTCTTTGTCTTGTCTTCTCACCTCCGTGAACTGACGGAAAAGCTCCACTGGGGTGATAGGAATACCAAACTTCCCAATGAAAGCCTCCTTCATTTGCTCCCACGTTCGGATGGACCCAACTGGCAAATGTATAAACCAAAAGTGTGCTTCTTCTCCCAAGGAATACGGGAACAGTCTGCAAGCCACATCTGCGTAGGCAATTTGTCGGTTTCGCAAATGATCTCCGAACATCTTAATATGGTCCTCAGCAGAACGATTCGGATCATGGACTTGGTACTTGGTGCAGAAATGCTCCGTATTCTTTGGCATGTCATGATAATCAGCAAACTCAAGAGGAGATGGATTGGTGACTAGCCAAGTAGCACCGTTAGGAGCAGGTTGGACTCCTGGTTGAGCCATTGTTTGATTTGGACACCTCCTTTGATATACGATAACTGGGGTTGTGGTAACCTGAACTGGTTGTTGAACAAACACTGGTGTAGTAACTTGAACGGCTTTGGGTTGAGCAAACCTTGAAACACTTGGTGGAGTTCGAAATAAACTTGTAATCTCTTCTCCGCTTTGTTCACTAGACTGAGCTTCTTCGTTTGAAAACACTTCTTCGCTTGGACAGCTCTCTTTCTTCTTCCTTGTTCTAGTAGGCAATTCTAACTCCACAAAGTCTTTGGATGAGCTTGGCGTGGACCTCAGAATTCTTTTCAACTTATCAGGTGAGAATGAGCTAATGCGATCCAGGATGTAGTTGATCACTATCGGCGAGGAAGAGGAGCGAGTGGTAGTCTCTGATCGAGCAAATTTCTCTCAATTGCAACTTGGATTTCAATGGCTTTTTCTTCTTCTTCCTCCAACACGAAGCAGGTTCTCATGTACTGGGCGTAGCTCTCCTTTGTTTTCCAAGCAAGATTGTTCAACCCTGAAAGAATGTCCTCCTGGTCGTCCTTGAATCCCAAGTTAGGCTGCAACACTGGGAATATTTCTCTATGCGGTAGCACCATCTTTACTCATGATAATTTCTTTCTCCAATGAAGTTCTTTTCAATGAAATCCCTTCTTATTTGAAAATGACTGCTTCGCTGCGAAGAATCCTTGAAAGCCCTCCTTCTAGCGCCAGTTCTGTTGACGTGGTTTTTGAGACCGCACCAACACAGAACAAAGTCGCCCAACGGACGCTCTATTCTCTCTTGATCAAAGTATTCTGCACGCTAAGATTGCCAGAAAGTTCGTGCGTTCAACTCCAAGGTTCCTTTAGTGCGAATAGGCTCAGTTTGGCTTGCTGTGATATTGCTGGTATGTCAAGGGGACTTACGTAGTTGTTCAGACTTCTCGCAGTTAGCAGTTGATATGTAATTTGAAGGGGATTCTTACGTGTATGATTTGGCAATGTGTATCCTTTTCTAAAACTAACAAGAAGTATGCGGAAAGTAAAAGGGAAAGGGCCTAAGAAATTTGTACTCTATTCTAAATGCAAGGTATGTGGGGCTTCGTCTCAATAGACTTCAACCAGATTTCACCTAGCCTCCGTCGGACAGCCTCAGCAAAATCGGTGCAATCTTCAAAGGGGATAGCAAAAGATATTCAAGTTATAGTTTAACATACGTACACCATCAGAACAACGCATATAAGTATGTAAGCCATAACCGAAGTTAAACACAAGATGATGTCCAGTTGACCACGCAAGGCAGACTTAGCATCAACAAGCCGCTAGTGGTATGGAATAAAATGAAGCTATCTCAATGAAATACCACACACCAAAGTAAGCTACTTGCATGAATTTAATCTACTTGGATACGAAAGGAAGAAGAAACCTTGCTAGCATTTCATGACAAGACAAATTCCATCATCAATGAAAAGATCTATTATCACAAAATGTATTACACAACAATCTCCTCAAAAGTTTTCAAAAGGGAAAACTTTCTCTCTTCTCCAAATTATGCAAAAATGCTCTACACTACTACACTATCTAGCTCTAAGGCTAATGCTCTCTCAATGTCTACTCTGGTTCTGAATCCTAATGTCTTACAAATGAGGGGGACTCCCCCTTTTATAGCTAGCCAGGTCCCAAAGGACGGCTAGGGTTACAATCAATAGAGTGGCCAGAATCGTGCCACCTCAGCCCTAACCCTAAAAACTGCCAGAATAGGGAGTGGTACATTAAATGAATCAAAGATTCCCACTCACTCCCAAAATAGCAAATGTAATAAATGCTCAGTCTTCTAGAAGATCCTCGTCCAGTAGTGTGTTCCCATTAGCCTTCTCTCTGACTGCCAACTCAACAAATCTGCTAAGTACGGCCTCAACCTCCTCAACTGAAATAGATGGAACACAATCTAACTGAAACTCTAACACTGTAACTGAGTGCTCGTGCCTCGTACAAGATTTTCTCCAAGTAGCCAATGAGTCCTGCGTGTTCTGGATCAAAGTGGAGAATGTAGCAGTATTTTCAAAGTCATCTTGTACGAAGGTCTTAACATCTGAGAAGAAGGGAACCAGCAAACCCCTCAAATTATCAAAACTTATCTCTTCAGGATTCAGCCGCCTAGCA
>VDFB02027463.1:0-89048 GCA_007258455.2 Sequoia sempervirens | reverse complement strand
TATAGATACTAGGTGTTATTGTCTTGTCAACCCAGGACATGATCTTATGACTGTGCCATGGCAAAATATATGCCTAGAAAATATGGACATTGGCTCAAGTGAAGTAAAGATGAATGCAACTACTTCACACAAATGTAATTGCAGAAAGTAGAAAAATCAATCAACTGGAAATGAAATCATACAATTGAAAACAAGAATACATGAGATCTCTTCACACAATGCCGTACCTTTTTAGAAATCTAGACCTATGATTCAATTGCTATTAGCTAAACCAAATCACACAAATATTATACTAACAGGATAAAAATATCTCACTAACAGAAATATAGAAATGTTATACTCATAAATACAGAAATATTCTACCCATAGCCACAAATGCATGGAACAAAAATAATAGAGAAGGAATTCAGAATCACAATCCTGCCTTGAGCGGGCTCTGTCTCATTACATTATCAACCTTTTTGTGTTTCAACACACACACACACAGCTACAGCTGATTCAAATCTACAATGGATGCAAAAACTTAAACAACAAGATATTATAAGAGTTTATAAGAGTAGAATAACTTAGTTGTTTTATTCCTTTACATGGTTATGGAATGCTACTTAAATGGCACATGTCCTAATAACAATGTTACAATAAGATTTAAAAATAGAGTTTGTTCCCTCTTTATACAGTTGCTGTCACAAAAGAACAGATTAATCTAAATTAAACATGTCTGTTGTGGCAGAACAAAACAAAAGAAATGTTCCCCCTTTTATGATTGGAAACCAAAATCATGACATGGCAGTGGTTGAAGAGAGCAAGTTGCGGTTAAACATCAACTACTCATCAAAATAACTCTTACCCATGCAGCCTTTTTCCAGCTGTTGTTCCGGCTTTAGTTTTTAATTTTATATTGCTATTGGGCTACTACAGGTATCCTGCAGGATGGCTATAGGTTAATTGATAGACCTCTTCAGGATTGGCGACAATTGCTCCCAGGTACAATTTCAGAATGTATTTGTCATGTCCCCCGAAATTGTAGCATTGGGATATAAAGCATCAGAAACAAGATAAACAAAATACATATTAAAGCATTAATGATTTAATTATAATTATCAAGATAATATTATAATTACACAATTATTGTAATAGAACAATTAATCTTATTAATTGTAAATATCATAATAAAATGTCATACAATAGAATAAAATAATAATAAGATTATTTTTATAAATATCAAACATTCAATTACAAATAAAATAAAACAACAAAATGAACATAATCTAATATTATTGTAAACATTATCATTATATCATATTTGGAAAATTAATATTTATGCTTTAATGTTCAAATATGAAATATTTAAATACAAATAAAAATCAACATTAAAATAAAATAATAATAAATAACATATAATGAAGATAAAATTGAATAAGATCAGAATTCTATAATATAAATCATTATTTATATTTTACATGATCATTATTATTTTAAATATAAACAAGACCTTTTAAAGGCATCGCTTCCTTTATCATACACAAACAAAAACTAATGCAGAACTTGGGAAACAACGATTCCAAAGGAAGCAGCGTTTCATTCAAAAGAAGCATTTTGACCCAGACGTGACTTTTCCCCCAGCAAAGGTTCACTATTTAAATAGAATCTTTCCATGCCAAAGAGAATCATCGATGGTTGAAAGAAGAAAGTCTTCTACATTACGTGGCTGGAAGGAAATTAAGGAGAACTCTGCAGATCGGCAGGGATCAGGCAAGTATAATATAAATAATCAGTTTAAATGAATATTAAGGTTTGGGGGAAAAGGTACTTAGTCAATGCTTTAGGAAATAAAACAATAATAAGTTGGATGCATTAGTCAAGTAGATATTGGATGAATAAATATGGATTTAGATAATGAGGCAATAATGATATTAGTGCTAATATGTTATTGGATATCTATTTATAATTGTATACATATATATGTATGCCAAAGTAATCATTGTAAATGGGAACCATACTAGAAATAGTAATATGTATATGTTTATATAGAAGATATACATATACTATTTTGATTATACAATAATGATGCTTGCAGCAATTATTGTACCTTATAAGAAATTATGTTTCTTTAATATAAGAATGGATTTTTAAGCTTACTCTCTTTCGCTAATGCCCAATTGAGGATAGGGAGTTTGTGGAGGGAAAGGCAGGTAATCCTGTCACTTGATGGATGGTCCCAAGATGGGTGGGAAACCTTGAGGGAGTCCACTTGGAGACTGTTCACGTGCCCTTGGCACAGAAAATCTACCATCCTTCGATGGGGTTAGGAAAGAGGGAAGGACAAAAATCTATTCAGTACATAGTTTTAGGTTAACCCCAAAAAGGGGGCATTACAATATTAGATAATGAGACAGCTTCCAAGGCACAACTATTCTTCCTACCATTACAACAACTCAGCAATCTCTATTTCTAACTTAGCTTCCTTTAAATCATACCTATTTTCACTTTACTCAAGCTTGAATTTTGATGGAAGAAAGACAACTTATGGTAGAAAACGCTTCAAGAAGGAAATGGAATGGTAGGGGAAAGGATTAAATGATGTGCTAGAAATAGTACTGATTCCGGTCTCATCATACTGATTCCGGTCTCATCATCACCCTTCAACTTACTCTATTGCATGCCCTCATGCAATAAAAGACACCTTATTTGTTGTTCTGCTGCTTTTGTCTCTTTTTTTAATGAGATCTAGTGGCAAAGGTTTGCCACACATTTCTGTGGGGCTATATGGTGTGTGGTGGGTTATATCTACAGAATTAAAATATCCAACTTTCTCTTTATATTTTTCCATAATTCCTTGAATTTTATTTTCAACTGCCTCCCCTGACTTTATCTCATTCAAGGATGCAAGTACTGGGGTCCACAAGATGAGAAGATGAATCTCAAACCTATCCATTCCTTATCACATTCTTCCACCATCTTTCCATAATATTTAACTCTTAAGTCTTAACTTGGCTAGCAGAAAATTATGGTGGCCTAAAGTATCCCTTGTTCTCAATTCAGAAGGCAAATTTGCTCACCTTGCTTTACAAAACCTAACACAGACAGGGATTTCTGTTATTACCTTGTTTACTTTAGAGAGACAATCTTCACTTGCTTTGTTAATGTCGTGACCTTTGCGAATAACATACAGGAAATAACCCAGAAAAACAATTGCAACTAGAAGATAAACCCAGAACTATTCTAATTAACAGGTGTTTTGAATTTTATTAATATTTCTTCAAAATGGTACACAAGCAGATTGACATTCATCAAACTAATACAACTTATCAAACATGCCCAAATATAGAACTAGACACCCCTTGTATTCTTGATGTCAGTCTGAATGCAGGTCTGCTGCTTAAGGCTTTCCATCCTCAAGAAGCCCGAGCTTTGTGCCCAGAGGGTTTTGTCTCCAAGGCACAGTTGCTGAAACACAACATTGAGCCCAAGAAAAGAAATGATTTTTGTTTTCAAATTTCTGAAGTGTATCCCTTCTCCTCTGCCCAGTGCAGCATATAACTCAAGCTCTCCTTTCTTAGCACACCTCAATCAAAGGCATGACATCCCTCAGATGTTGGTAGTAACTGGGCAAGTTAACTGACAAATCTAGCTTCTCAAACTGGGCAGTTAACTAAAATAATCAATCCCTCAAATTATGACAGCTCCAAACAGTTAACAGGCCACATGTCCACCCTAATTCCAGTCCAGGACAATTCTAATGATCGCATGCCTTTCTTATTCCAGTCTAACTAACTGAAATGCTGGCTACCCCTATGCTAATAGATCAATCACTAAACATCTGTGGATTAAAAAAGAGCATTACTTAGCTGTCTAATTCAATTATTTAGTCCTATCTGGCTGGTGACAAATCATCCACTTCCTACTTATTTGCTGACAGAATGTTCCAGAACACTCACACAGTTTTGCAGATGGAAAAGGGCATTACAAATTCGCCCTTACTAGAGTTGCTTTCCCACAAGCAATGTAGTGCTGGACGTCCCAGAATCTTTGTTCTTTCCCAAGTACATCCTCTGTAGGTAGATTCCTCCAACGGATCAGGACCCCAAACCATTATACAAGAGCAATTATCTGGGATTTGAGAGAAAGGAGTTCTATGCCATTTTCGGAGTTTTTCCACAGATTATACCCTTTACGATACTGATCAAATGTTTCAAGCTTAGTCCAACTGCTGTTGACAATTGAGGCTAAAAAACCTCTGCTCCTTCCTCAACTATGATAAAAGGTCAGGCTTGCATCTTTAAGATATCTTAATGCATGGCTGCACCCTTGATGCATAAGTTGCGAATCCCAAGATGTCCTCTGCAAATTGCTCAGGCTTATACTCAACAAATACTCTTCTTTTGCTTGTTGCTGTTTTGATTCATCAACTTCATAGCCAGAAATCACATGGTAATGGGTCCATCTTTTCAAGGCTTGAAATGTTGAAAGATTTGTCTCGGACATTAGTAGAAATCACTAGAATATCTCTTTTAAATATTGAAACTTTGCATTCAACATGCAATGCTGATTTCTAATTGTGTTCATTGAGAATGTATTGTCCCCTTTCCTAATTTTCCCTAGAATTCCCTTGTGGGTCACAATCTCCACAAACTAGGGTTAGGGTTTTCACCTTGTCAAATGGATAGCTCCTTGATGATGTAATCCGGAATTTGCAAACCTGCATTCAATCCATGAACAACATTCCCAAACATGCATATATACATTTGTTAGCATTACTCCAGGGCAACACATTTATAGACTATCAATAGTACAACCTATTGTGAACTGGGAGGAGTAACATGGTGGGTCCGCCTAAAGCCATATGCCAAGCCTAAGAGGTTGTATACCACAATTCTCCCTATTGGTGACTTGTACTTGCTTTCTCCATCCATGTCACAACCTCGGAAGACACTTTGCCCACTGGTGGAATCGGGCGGAGCTCACAAGCGGTCTAGGCACTTCCTCTCCTCCATGGCCCAACCTCTCCTTAAGTTGGGCGGAACTTGAGTGAGACCTCTACTCCTCCATGGCCTATCCCTTCCTTTGGATTGGGCGGAACTTGAGTGGGACTTCCACTCCTCCATGGCCCATCCTTTCCTTTGGATTGGGTGGAACTTGAGTGAGATCTCTAGGCATGCACTGCTTTCTCAGGCCCTTTCCCCTAAGTAGCCGAATCGGGTACGGGTACGTGGGTATGGGTACGGGTACGGTACGCGGGTACGGCGATTTTTTTTTTTTTTGTTGGTGTGGGTACGTTTGGGTACGTCCGTACATAAAATGTATAAAAATCATAGATATAGACATATTTGCAGCCTAAAAAAGTAAAAACAAGAAGTAAATTTAGAATACCACATATCATGCATATGCTAAACAAAACTTAGAACTACCATAAATATAACAAATCTGAAATACCATTATACTAAATTAATTTGATATCAAATTTTCAAAACTTGAATGTTACGATAGGTATATAATTATATCGAATTCATTGTTCGTTGGTTCAACATTTAAAACAAACTCAAAGTAATAGTTAATACAATTAATGATAGACATTAGATGGGTCATTAGGAAGATTAAGAGCAACATCATCATTGACATTAGATGATCTAGGTAAATTAATAGAACCACATGCAGCCCCGCTAGCACTCTCATTGGAAGCATGCTGGATATCTGACTCCACAGTGTCAGAAAGTAAAGATTGTGTGGCAGCTGAAAAATCCAAATCAGTTCGCTCTGGATCTACATCCCACAACCTCGTGCCTCCTTCCTTATACTCATTCTTTTTATGAGTAAGAAGGCGCAAGTTGGAATGCACATAAACAAGCTCTTCCGCCTTACTTGCTGCCAATCGGTTGCGTTTCACTGAGTGGATAAAGGAGTATGTACTCCAATTTCGCTCAGCTGAAGAGGAACTAGCAACCTATTGAAACAAAGTGAGAGGAACTTATAATTATAAAGCTGTAAATCAAACTTTAAATTTGAAGTTAACCATTTTATTATTTTTAAAATAGTAAACAATATAATTTAGAGAGTGCAATAAAAACTAAGTAACTTACTTGTGATAAAACTTTGATCGCAAGAGCTTGGAGATGTGGTGTTGTAAAGCCATTGACATACCACCAAGAATGAGCATCCATCCTATACTTGTCAATTGAAGCACCAATACTTTGATTTTCACCAGCTACAAAATCAGCAAACTCAGCTCTAACTAAATACTCTGTTTCTTGATCGGGGAAGAGTCTACTAAGTGCTTTCCTACACCCCATACCAACTTCTAGATCTGAATATGGTTGCACTCTTGATGGCAAAGCAAGAATCTCATCACTATAAAACTTGGGAGTCAATGCAAATGCAAGAAGATGTAGTGGGGTGGTCATTTTGTTCCACCGCTCAACACAAATTGTTTGCACCTCTTTGAAGAAAGTTTCTTCAGGATCTTGCTCTTTTTCGTTGATGATGATTTTCATTTGCTCGATCATTGTATCAATGCCATCATATACCTCTCCCAAACATGGCTTATCCATGTCAGTAAAACGGATCATACTCATGATGGGCTCAGTGAATCTAAGAAGATATTCTGCTCGTTCCCACCAAGTGTCATCTAGGATCATCCGTTTTACATTTGTTGCCCTTTCAGTATTGGATTGCCTCCATAGTGACCAACTTTGACTAATAACCATGCTAGAAAGTGCCCCCCGCACCTTCACAAGTCTCCTCAAGACAATCGTGTTCGATGCAAATCTAGTTTCTGCAACCTATTCAAAAATTTAAAATTAAAATAAAAATATAAATAAGACATGCTTGAGTTTAAAAAATAAAATAGTAATTACTAAAGTGAAATGTAAAATTTAAAAGTTGAAGTGTTTCAATTACCTTCAACAACTCCAACACTGAAAATGATCTAAAAATGGCCTGTGACATTTGATGGTTTGTGATGAACATTTGGATCTCTTCAGCTTCAGCATACATTTGTTTGATCCAATTTATTTTCGCACCCAACTTTTGTAGCATGAGGTTAAGAGAGTGAACAGCACAAGGTGTCCAAAATATGTGCTCAAATCGTGTCTCAATCAACATGCCTGCAGCTCTACAGTTCTTTGCATTGTCTGTTACTACTTGGATAACATTTTCAGGACCCACATCTTGAATGCACTGTATAAGGATGTTAGCAATAAATTGTGCATCCTTCACTTGTCCTTCACAATCCACGGCTTTCAAAAACATTGCCCCTTTAGGGCACACTGCAATCACATTGATTAATGGCCGGTTTTTGACATCCTTCCATCCATCAGAAATAATTGACACCCCTGTTTTTTTCCATGAATTTCTAATGGGAATCAATGCATTGTTTATGCCTTTTACCTCCTTTGCTAGTAAGGTGGTACGCACCTTCTCATAACCTGGCCCTGTGTACCCTTGTGGACAGTCACTTGCCTTTCTCAACATATCCTGCCAATATGGTGATCTTACAACATTAAATGCCAAACCGTTTGCATATAGACATCTTGCAACGGCTTGATCTGCAAGGTCTCTAGCTTCAAGCTTAAATGCAGTTTCTAATGGCCCCTTGCTTCTCTTCACACCAACAGGATCATCTTCACTTCTACCCAAAAATGGGTGGCTCTCTACTACAACATCATCAAAGTCACTATGTGTTGGAGAAGGAGGAGGCCTCTTTGATCCCCTTCCACTTCCACTTCCTCCTCCTCTCAGCAAAGGATGGTTTGTGGCATGACCAGCTCTTGCATCTGCTTCCTCTTGCTCTTTAATATATGCTGCTACTTTGTGAGGATGTAACCTTTTACCATTTTCTCCTGCACATACTGTGATTCCTTGTCGAGGAATGGCACATAAATGGAATTTCACACGACTGTATGAGCTAGTATACTGAACTTTACAATGATTGCATATCCAAACAAATGTTCCTCCCCCTTTAATTTGTCGTATAATTTGTACATATTTCCATAGAGGTGAATTTGGGTCGGTTTTAAAGGTGGGTCCATCAATAGAAGCAGAACTGGTTGCCATTATATTTCCTACAAAAAATTCAAAAAATAGTTATTGAATATTGAACAATAAATGTTAAAAACATATAATGCAAATATCAGCATTATGATTAAATAGTAAATACAATTATGCAAAATACTTCAATATTTATTACTAAAAATAACAATTTAAATTAATAAACGTTTAATAAATAATATGTAATTACTAATTAATATAATTACAATTTAATAATTTATATTTATAATTTTAATTTTAAATTATAATTGATTATTATTTATTAAAATAAAAAATAGCAACATAAATAAATTTTAACATTAAATAAACAAAATAATAATTAGATTTATATTTATTATTTACATTTAGTAAATTTTAAAGTTTTAAATTTTAAAATTTAATTATATTAAAATACTAAAATAAATTTAATTTTTTATATATAATAAAATTATAAATGTAAAAACATTAAATTGTATAATATTAAATATTATTACAATAAAAATTTGTTAAAACTTAATAGTTAATATTTAATATTTAATAAATAAACTAAAATTAAAAAATAATAATAGTTAATAGTTAATAAAAAAACTAAAAATAAAAAATTATAACTATTATAAATTTCTAAACTATAAAGTATAAACTATAAAAAAAATTCGAAGTCTGAGAAATACCCAAAAATGGCGGACAAAGAGTTGGCACAACAAACTGGAAACGCGTGAGATCGTGTGAGGAAAAAGACGACTTTCTGCGGAATCTCCTGCGCAGTCAATGGCGTTCGTTCTTCTTGCGCGACTAGAGGAAAAATACAGGTTTCTCCTTGCGCGACCACGGATATCTGTGTATTTGCAATGGCGGACGAAAACACTAAGCAAAACGTGCGGCCGAAAACAATGCAAATAGGTTAGGGTTTTTTATTTAACCATTCGAAGTCGCAAAAAGTTTTCGAAAACTATGCCCGAATCGGATTGAAAACGCCATGTCACAAAAAAAACGGCGTGATTTGAGGAAAAATCGGCGGGATTCGTGGAAACATTTTTTCAACAAAAAATCCGAACCCTGTTCGAATCCGCAGGGTTTCCAGAACGAATCCGTTTGGAAACGTATCCGTACCTGGAATCGGCAGGGTAAAGGGCCGATTCCGGTAACACAGCCTTTCCCCCAAGTGGGTTTTCAAACCAGATTCAAACACTCATATTCATCCTAGTCATTAATATGCAATAAGGTGCTATATATGTTAAGATTATGCATAAAGAACAGTATTTAAATCCATGCCTAAAATGACATATAGAAATGTTTAAAGAATCATATTGATGCATGAAGTAACAATTGATAGTGGATGTTAGACAATACGTATGAAACAACAGCAATTCAATATAAGACCAGATCTATGCAAGGCAGTCAATGCACATATAACAGATTAGGTGCTGTGAAGACAATAAATCACTGCATGTGTGTAGTCTGATGTTTATGAATCATAAGTAATCGATTACACCTGTGCATGCTATGAAGAAATAATCAATCAATTGCTGCTATAAGGGATAATTTATCCATGCAATTATATCTGATTGATGCTATAAGAATAATCTATCAATGCAATTATATCAGATTATCGCTGTGAAGAATAATCAACCCATACAAATATATCAGATCGCTGTCATAAGAATGATTTAGTTACAATGATATATATCAGATAGATTATATGTTTGAGTGGCAGAAAATACCACCTGCTCAGAATGACTTTGTATGCCCAATACCTCCTTGGCGGATATCTGTCTCTGTTCTTTCTACTTCAATGATGATCCTTCCACGAATGGCTTCTTCTCTATATCTATGCGTGTGAAAGGTTGCGTCCTTTTATTCTGGCCATCTCTATTTGTTGGAGGCATCCCATTGTCCTCAATTAAATTGATTATTTCTTAAAGACAATTAACATATGTTAATATTGTCTTTTATATTATCAATTTTTGTTTAGTCTTTTAATGCATTCGGTTATGAGAGTAAATGTGATCTCTTCCTCCAGCTTTGTATGCAGTGTGATCATTGGTTGAGATGTGCTGGTGCGAGGGGACATGACAGAGAAAAACCCTTTTTTGGTTTGAAAATTGATTGCAATTACTGTCCAAAGTATGAGTAGGAGCAATAAATTTGTTAACCTTATGCTTCAACTCCTTTTGTTGTCTTTTTGGCTATTGTTCTAGCATTTCTAGTTTTGAGTGAACACATTTGCCATTGCGCCAAAAGATCGACTTTTTAATGATTGATACAAACACTAGAGATAAGCGGATCCACAGGAGGCTGTTAGTCCATGTTCCAAATCTGAAGGGAGACATTGGTGATTAGTCCAACAATCCCCCCTCAGCGTCACTCAAGGGGATTCGAAACCGCAACCTGGCTCTAATACCATTTGTGGGAACATGTTTGCTGTTGCGCCAAAAGATCGACCTATTAATGCCTGATACAAATGCCAGAGATAAGCGGATCCACGAGAGGCGGTTAGTCCATGTCCCAAATCCGAATGGAGACGTTGACGATTAGTCCAACAAAGTCTTCTTGCCAATTATCTCCAAGTAATTAACAAAAGAAACTATAGCTTTGAAATCTCGTGCTTTACTTTGATATTGCTCAAAGATTATGTCCATCTCCTTTGTAGTGGTTGTCTTGGGTTTAGTTTTTCAACTTTTTGCAAGAACATGGACTTGGTAGGCTTTGGAATGGGACTAACCACTGGTCAGTTATTTGTAATTGAGCATCCCTCTCTTTGTGATGTTCTAGCCGGATTTGGATTTTGCATGCTACTCTGAAGCTGCAACTCGTGTTCCAGTAGTTCGATCAGTTTTGGCTCCTCTGAAGTTCCATTGGTGTATATCGAAAAAGATCTGCCCTCTTCCCCTTTGTCAGAATTCAAAAAATTCCCCCCATGATTCACAATTTGGCAGGATTACAACTTTGATACCAGTGTGATGACCTCTGCGAATAACATACAAATAATTAACCCAGAAAAATAACTGCAACCAGAAGACAATCCCAGGGGCCAGAACTATTATAATCAACATATTTTTTGTATTTTATTTTTATTAATATTTCTTTAAAACAAAACACAAGTACATTGATGTTAATCAAACTAATACAGTTTACTAAACATGGTCGCATGCAGAACTAGACACTATTGGTATTTCTGAGTCAGTCTGAATTTAGATTTGCTGCTTAAGGGTTTCTGTCCTCAAGAAGCCTGATCTTTGTGCTTGGAAGGTTTGGTCTCCAAGCCACAGCTGCCGGAACACAACATCCAGCCCATGAAAAGAAGTGGTCTCCAAGCCACAGCTGCCGAAACACAACATCCAGCCCATGAAAAGAAGTGATTTTTGTTTTCAAATTTCTGGAGTGTGTCCCTTCTCCTTTGCCCAACGTGTTATGTAACTCAAGCTCTCCTTTCCCAATACACTTCAATCAAAGGCATGACATCCCTCAAATATTTGGCAGTAACTGGGCAAGTCAACTGACAAATCTAGCTCCTCAAACTGGGCAGTTAACTTCCAAATGAATCCCTCAAATTAAGGCAGTTCCGATTAACTGGCCACATGTCCACCTTAATGTCAGTCCAGTACAGTTCTAACTAACTAACCACATGCCATCCTTATTCTAGTCCTAACTAACTGAAAGTAATGACAGTTCCAACTATGCTACTTCTATGCTGATAGAGCAATCACTAAACAACTGCAGATTAAAAAAGATCATTGCTGGTAATTATCACTAGGCGCAGTGATTCAGACTCCAATGCACTGCTTTATGGCAGCACATGAGAGAGTAAGGCAGTGGAAGACAGTTAGGTCAGCAATTTTCAACCTCTGGGATCTCCTCTAGCAGCTGTGCTCATGCGAATGTCAATTGCCCTGCCTTGCTGAGCTGCAATCAGCCCAGAATATTCCCTATAACAGCTGTGGTTACTTCTGTGAATGATATTGAGGGCTGTGAATGATCAGTGGTGCCCCAAACTCTGAGATCAGCAATGGTGCCCTTAGTATTTGCCATCAAACAATTTTCCCAGCTGGAAAATCATCACGACCACTCCAACATTAGCTTCAATGTAGCCCTTGTGTGAGGATGCCTTAGAAGGAAATCCCACACTTCTAAACTGTCAAGGGTTTTCTTCCTCAGTTGTGAACTTGTACACGAAAGGTCCAAAGTGAAGAGTGCTAAATGAACTCTAGATAATGGAACGAAGTTAGGTGACTCCTTGATATACCTTTCCAAATTGGGCCCTTGGATTTAAATTTCCCTCCAAGTATTGAAAAATACTTTTAATATTAGTGTTTAAAAAACACTTATTATTTTAATTAAAATAATATTATTAAGTTGCCCCCAAAATTAGAAATTACTGGGCCTAACTTAAAGTAATAATATTGATGATTTTAGTCCAGAAAAGGGGACATAACAGTGCAGGTGGATACAAAGTGAGTGTCTTAGTTGTGTTCTTGTTATAGATGACCATGTTGCCTAAATGACAATCGATACAAGCATCTGCAGTAGCAAAAGCTAAGATTGCTCAAGAATGAGGGGATGCCTACCAACTTAAGTTTTGGTTGTAGAGCCATAAAATCTGCAGCATTTTACCAAGATTCTACTGTTATTATGACATTAGAAGTATCCACACCCAAAGGAAATTTATCAAATGGAAAAGCATCATTTGTACATGTATAAAACAACATTTTTTCTAAAATGGAACTGTGAGAATATACTTTCTACAGAAAATTTGATATAATTGCATCTTTGTCTATCTCCTAGAAAACAGAACCTTGATCAATAGTTTTAATGGGTTTAATTAGTGTATAATCATCTTCCTCAAAGTCTATCCATAAAGGTTCTTCTATTTCCAAATGAGATTGTGTGGGTGGATATAAAGTGAATGTCTTAGTTGTGTTCCTATTAGAGATGGCCATATCAGCTGAACGATAGTTGATACGAGCATCTGTAGTAACAATATAAGTTTGTAAAAAATGAGGAGATGCCTCCCAACTTAAGTTTTGGTTGCAGAACCATAAAATCTGTAGGATATTCCCAAGATTCTATTGTGATTATGACATCTTCAATAATACCTTCGGGTTCAATTGAAGAGCAATCAGCCATCTATAAAACAGTAGGAGTTGTTCTTAAACCTTGCAACTGCATCCTGTCCATTGTGCCTTCAGTCATCACATTAATTGCCTCTCTTAGGTCAAATAAGGAGTTCTATGATGATTGTCCCAATCCTCACATTCACAATGGGGCTAACTAGGTCAGTATCTTTCAGAACACTCGTTAGTCTTAACATCAATTTAGCTGATTGTCCAATTACTTGCAGAGCTTTTTGATCTTGTTAATTTTTCCCTTTTTTAAGACAGATCTCTTTCTGTTTTAGTACAAATGGGGATGTCCCTAATAGCTTGGAAGATTGGGATATTAATGCATATTAATCAATTCTCATGCAAAATTAAATTTGGGTTTAGGTTCCTCCCTTTGTATTAGTAAATAGAATGCCCTCTGAAAATAAGAGACAAAATAGTTTATGGGGAATGGCTCCTTATCTGATGGGCCCAAGATAATCTTTCCTTGTCCTTTGACAGTTGCCAAATAGTGCTGCAATACTAAGATCTTGAAAGTATGTCTCACTTTTTCATATTTAGCTCTGAGTGCCTTCTCATCAATTTTGACCATATCTTCACTCCACTTAGTCAATTTGAAGACCCCAGCAATTTCTTCCCTGGTGACCTTAACCATTTCAATTCCATCATATGTTCTTCAATTCTTGTGATTGGGTAATAATTCGCTGTAATTGCCCTCAGTAGGTCAACATCCATGTAAACATTTGGGACTATCAACTTCCCCATGTCCAATCTCCAGGAACCATTTTGTCAGAGGAGGGCCAACTGCACGGCCTATTGGTTGGACATCCTGTTGAGGTACCTATTTTGCAGGAGAGGAAGAATCCTCAATCTCTCGCAGTTCAGTGATAATGGGAGGAGAAGGGCCTTGCACTACCTTCTTTGACATAAGTTGTGCTTCATTGATATTGAAGGTGTTCACCGGGTTTCCCCCTACTTCATTATTTTAAACAAGCTAAGATGGCTTATTATTTAGACTTGTGGCAGGTTTTGTTGGCATTGTTGTTTTAGGAGCTCGTGAGGTAGATGTGGATGGTTGATTTTCAGGGGGTGGTAGTAAATTTTGCTAAAGTGGTGTATTTTTATTGGTGGTTGTGGAAAAGGAAAGTTTGCTTTTGTTAGTGGATGTGATGGGTCACCTTGCCATGGTTGTGCCCATTACTGATTAGAGGCAAAGGAAAGATTGCTTGCAGGGTGGCTACAAGTCGACTGATGGACTTCTTCTAGATTGGTGACAATTTCTGTCAGGCAACATTCCAAACATATTAGATAATGAGACAACTTCCAAGGCACAACTATTCATCCAATTAGTTCTATTAGTCCCTATTTAACTGAGTTTCCTTTAAATTTTGCCTATTTCCAGTTTACTCCTTAAGCTTGCAACTTACAGAGAAAGGACAATTTAAGGCAGAAAAGACTTCAAGAAGGAAATGAAGTTGTAGGGAAAATGATAAAAATAATGTGTTATAAATAGTACCTATTCCAGTCTCATTACTTTCCATTCCATTTTTGATAGCAAATTTCCTTATATTTAAACATCATTCAACCATATAAAACATCCATGCATCATCTTGAGTCCTGACAACCTCCTTTTCTCGGTGACTTCCTTAACATTTAATATCTCTCCTTCTCACTACCTTCAAATAAAATTTGATCATGTTATTAATTTGGTGATGGGTTCTTGAGAGTCCATCATGTTGCTTCTGACATCTGTGTTGAATTCTCTCCTCTTTACCTCTTCATTGAGCTTCCGTAGTTTTGATTCACGAGGCAATTCTTATCAAGAATTAGATTGTCTTCATTCATAAGTATTTTCCACGAACTCTACTTCCTTTTCTTCTCAAGATTTAATTATTCACCAACTCTTCCGCAATAGGCTTTTCCATACATATAAATTTGGTTTTTTTTGCACAACTTCTCATGTTACACCTAAACCTCTGATTGTCAACCTTTTTGTATAGGTCTTAATGATCTGAAATTGGATCATGGAAATCATCAAAGTCTATTGAGTTGAATGACATTTACGAGTGGCGCAACATGCTAAATACATGCTGTAATGCCCAAAATTAAAATTTTTGCTTCATTAAGGCATTTTGTAAAAGTGGTTAAAGTCTTGTAAAAATTGTTGCCAAAGTCAAAATTTTCTAAAAATAGACTTGATATAGGGTTTTGTGGGTTTGTTGTCAAATGGATGCTAGCAAAATTTCTAAAAATAGAATCTTTGTTTCCAGGACTCTAACTGATTTTGATTGGTTGAAAATACTTCCCGGTCAGACTGGTCCAGTCAAAATCATCAAAAGATTAGGATTTCTTTGGTGGGTCTATTTTGCTTTTTCAGAAGGCAAAAATGAGCTCCAAAGTCATCAATGGAGGAAGGTCAACTGCTTGGTGTCAGATTCAAAGTCTCAAGTGTTGCACAGACACAATGAATGACGAACATGCACGTAGAATGAAGAACGGAGAAGGCTAATTCAAAAAATTTGAAAATTATGAATAACACTGGGAAGTCCAAGTGCCCTTGTCCAGTCAAGGCGCCTAACAGGCAATGCCTTAGCCATTTTCCAGCTTCCATCGTTCGATGCACGAGAAACAGTGAACGCAGTTGGAAAACATGAAGCAGAGAGTGGAGAAATCAATGAAAGTTGAAAATCATGAAAAATAATCTATCTTTGGTGAACCTAGGCACCCCTGTCAAGGAAGGGCGCCTAGCATTTCATGCCTTAGAAATTTTTGATTGCTTTCGAAAACATGTGCAACTTTGCCCGTTAGCCCTGTTCTAGTTCGTTGAGAAGCAGTTAAAAGCAGTTTTTAGGGTTGGGAGAAGCAGGAGATCATCTTAGATATGTTCAGGCTCTTTAATGAATCCATCATCCAGTTCAGAGGATTTGCCGGACAACCAAAATTGTAGATCAAATAGAGGCATTTCATGCAAAACGAAGAAAGTCGAAGGAAAATTGAAAATCTTAGAAATTTGACTAAGTTTGGAGAAGTTGGGCGCCCCTATCAAGGAGGGGCGCCTAGCTTTCAGTGCCTTCGAATAATTTTCATGTTTTTCGGAAAACGTTCAAACTCCTCCATCAACTCGGTTCTTGCTCTTAGAAAATCAGCCAGATGAAGTAACGGAGGTTGGTAAAGGGTATTATTCATCTCAGATATGATCGGGCTTGCTAGATTGATTGACTTTCAAACTCTGTTATTCACCGGCCGCTTGAAAACGAAGATCAAACTGGGGTCACTGGCTCTCGGTGGAGACGAGCAAAGCAAAAATAGAAAATTATGAAAATTGGCTAAGGCTAGAGAAGTTGGGTGGCCCTGGTCAAGAAGGGCCCCCAAGTCTTCATGCATTAGAAATTTTTTGATTCTAACATGCCTCGTTCCAATTCAATCTTCGCTAACAGTTTCAAGCGCGTACGAACCTGATCAGATGACGTCGGATGCCGGTACGAAGTTGGGGATCACTTTAGCAGTGGTCAAACATGAAATTGCCATGGTCAAACAGGTTTTATCAATTGGCAACGTCAGATTGTTGATCGTCAAAGTCGGAGGCATGCCTCGTCAGAAGTGGAAACAAGCGAAAGATAGAAAATGATGAAAAATTGACTAACACTAGAGGAGCTAGGCGCCCCTGTCCAGTCAGTACTCCCAAGAGTTCATGCCTTAGCCATTTTTCAGTGTCCATTTTTCGTGGATGAAAATCGTGTCTTCATGCATGCGTGCTTTTTGTAGCTATAGAAGAGGAATTCACCGTATGATGCAAATGAAGTCAAATTTTTCCATGCATAGTTTTAATTTCGTGGATAGACTCCAAAATAATAGGGTTTTGCATGAAAGCGCTTTTTCATCTCCAAACTCTATTTAAGAAAGCTTTTAGCATTCATTCTTCATAATTTGTAGGTTGGTTTTCAAAGGAAGAAAGATAAAATTTTCTTCTCATCAAGATTTGGAGGCTCAAACGAAGTGCTTTTTCAGTGTTCTTCGTGGATTTGAGATTAGGAAGCACAAAAGCATGCTTTTTCATGGTATGATTTTCTAGTGCATCACATTTTAGAAACAAGTGGTTAGAATTTTCAATTTTCATCGATTTGGGTCCACTTGCTTTTTACTCCTCTTGAAGATTGGAAAATTTTAAAAATTTGTATGCTGGTCCCTATTTTTTAGATTGCGCATGTTCAAGAAATCCTCAGCTTTTTCAAAACCTGACGATCTGGGTCTCTTTAGAATGAGATTGTGTTCAAAACCCAGACCTCAGCTTTTTTCTACAAATTTGCTTTTTTTTGGAGAAAAATCAGCAACCTATTTTTAGCATTTTGAGCAAAACTCTTATTAAATCCTAATATATTTATTAAACATATTATGTGAACTGTTGAAATACTTACCACTTACCTATTACCTGATCTGCAGAAGATCCTTTAATTCCAGCCAGCGATGCCTTTTCTTTCTTATTCTATCCCTTCCCTTGATTCCCTCACTGATTATTTTAATACAGAAATTACTTATCATCTTCTTATTATCTGCAGACCTTTCTCTTGAATATATCCCCTGCTGCTCATTCCTATCCCCCTTTAACTTAAAAAGATTCTCTCTTAATACCCCGATATGTCCAAAAGACAGTCTTCACACCCCTTTGACTGGGACGTGTCTCTTTAGCTTAAGCATTGTCTTTGGGAATAAATGTTAATCGCTGTCTAACCCATAAATGAATTGCTGCATTAACCATCGCTGTGTTTCAAGTATAATTGCTGTTATGAATCGGTGCATTTTTAGGTTTTAATAGTAGTTAGGAAGTCACTGCCTTAGCATTTAGTAATGTTTTGTGCTTATTAAGAGTTTATTTGGATGCTGATATTAATACTGCACTGATACTTTATGATGTTTATTTATTTATTTAATTGATGTCTGAATATTATCATATTTTATTTTCATTATTTTGATATTTATTTTATTTTATATTTACATGTTTTATATTAATATAGTATATATTTACTGTTTTATTAGTTTTATATACTTTATTCAATATTTATTATATTATAATGGTTGTAATAGTATTTAAATTTGTACTTATATCTTTACTATCTATATGGTTATTTATTTTATTTATTTATTTGCATTTTAACGTTTGAGTTTTTTAGTTTTGCAATTCCAGGGACATGACAATGGAACACAACTCTAGTTTCGTTAAGAGACTTTCTAAAATCTTTAAAACATTTCCTTGTATATTGGTCAATCCTTTTACTCTTTTAAGTTTCAAGCGTATGACCAAGCTCAGGAAGAAACTGGGCCTTGTCTCATGTTAAAAGAGGGAAAAATCATAACCACAGTGGGAGAACCAAAAGTGAAACCTAAGGTGATCCCAGTGCAAGAGGGATGACTCCTGTCTTCTCAACTTAAAAAAATCCGCTAGACTCAATTTCACACTCAGCAAGAAGATTTCCCGTACTCTGTAATCTTTGTAGCTTCACAGGAATCAACTCCAGGGTATACTTCACAACAGATTTAATCTTTAACATATTTCCAAGATTCAGTGTTATCTAATACTTTTGATCTTCAGACTTCATGATTCCATTAACATACTGTGCTAGCTACATCAACCCAGCAGCTGATAACATATATTTAGTAATGGCTTACAGAGCTAAAATCATTTCAGACTGTACCGAACATGATATAGACATAATCATAGTATTCCAATGGCAGATCATTTGTCAGTAATATCTGTTTTACAATTCTCACTTATTGACAGTGAGTGACTCCGGCACGAATATGATACTTTCATATATGGAGATTTTTTTTCAATAGCAGTGATAAAAAAGCTTCATACAGTTAGTGGGACAACTTAAGTGTATAAATCCAGAAATTTCTATTATTCCAGTTTACACATTAGAATGTGTTGTGGCTGGGCTTGTAACATTGTGTGCTGGATTTCATTCATTCCATGCTCTTTGCTTATCATAGTGAAAGCAGGAAGTTCTACCTGAAGGTTACCAGGGATATCTGGCTTTCAGCAATCTGTTGTAACTAGGATGCAGTCATAGGACAAAATGACTCAAAATATAATTATCTGATGACTGTAACAATCTGTGAACAGGGCCAAGCATGTGCGTTTTCCATCCAGCTGTTTATCATCAAAATTACCCTAAGAATCTGATTCATGAATTATCCACAGCTGACATAATTGCAAGTGAAAACCAGAACGGGAGCTTAGTCAAGTTCTTTTAAAGCAAATTCTTAGGAATGTCATTAAGATGGCTGCCAATTGCAGATAAGGCAATTGATAAGGATTTTCTCTGAGGTTTACGTTGAATGATCTGTTGTCTACTATTGTTAATTTTACCATTAAATTTGACCTCAATAGGCCTATAAGGTTTTTATATTTTTCTTGTTTAAGATATACAAGCCCTTGGATTATGCTTGGACTTTATTAGTAGTGATTTCCCTTTCAAGCTCAAGGAAATCTTATGATAAGCTCCTGGGTCAATAACAAACCCTCAAGCCCCAGTTCTCCTTGATTTTTTTTAATAGTCCCAGACTCCTAGGATATGTCTACTAAAATAATCCACAATTAGAAGGAAGATTTGTTACTGTTTTATTTTGAAGATGTCCTAACTTTCAACATAGTATTTCTAAGTTGCCATGTGGGGATACTCTTGTTATTTGTTTTTATCAACTTCTTATTACAAATTTAGTAATTTACTGATTTGTAGACCCAAGAAAGATACATTTGTGTAGTTATGTTTTTCTAATATAAATTGTATATGTGGCAGGCTCAAAGAGGAAAGTTATACATTGGATACATTGCATCTGTGAAATGGTTATTTGCTCTACTCATTGGTGTTGGTAAGGAGAAATTTGCCTTGGCTAACTTCCAAACATGCTTTTAGATTCATTGAATTTTTATAACGGGGGAATGAAGTGACAAAACAAGCTCACTCTCTGTCTCTAGAACAACAAATTAACACAGGAAATTTAACTGTTTTTTCCCTTTTAGCATCTTGTAAGACTGACCATTGGCATGCTTTATATGGTTGTGCCTGAATGACATTGCAAATGAGAGATAAGATGTGATTCAAAATCAAAAGAATCAGTATCAGCTTGAAAATGAAATGAGCTGATTAATAAGTAAATGTATTTCTGTATTTAAAATTCTATGAAGCTGCTTTTTCTTTGTACAATTGCCATAATTAGAAATGCTACATTTGCACCAAGCTTTAATTAACACCTGTTAAAAATTAATTGTTATATGTGCATGGGTATTGCTCTGTTCAAACTCTTTGATATGGTGTGATTCATCTTTATATTAGGGTTTCCTGTTGTACTGGATCACCTCAACTTTTCCATAAGATATCCATTCTTTTTTTTGTATTAAAATTCATTGTCAGCAAATGTTTAGTATCATTTTTTCATTATGATTATTTTCTGTAGTTTTTTTCTTTCCTTAAATCTGTTTCTGTCTCGATAAGATGCAGTCGACTGTTTGTGTCTCTACCCCCAATTTGTACCTGTATATCAAATGATTTGCATTGTTAACAAATTTATAGGTATTTCTTTGTGTCAGTTTTTTAAGTGGTTCTTTTCTCATCTCATCATTTGTTCATTTTGATAAATAAAAAGAAAGGACATCTTGCTTAAAACTTTCCAACTTTACTTTGATCAAGTTTTATGACTACCAAGGCTTGGAATAACCTATTAATATTGGAAATTGAGAGATCGATCCAATCTGCTCAGATTTTCTTGTGCCACTGGAAAACTGTGTGTGGCATTTGATAGAGATGGATTAATGATCTTGCAGGTGCTGTGAACCTCGGGAGATTGTTAATAATTACCACAGATCATGACACATGGGCTACCATTGCCATGTGACATAAGAATTGGCTTGGCCATAGTTCAAAACTCTACAAGTTTCTTCCCAACTTGCAAGAACTCACTAGGTAATCCAGCTTGGTGAGTCACTACCCAAAAAATTTGTTAGACTCCATGAGTCCAAGCTAAAAACTCAGAAAATCTTTTCTTTTTTTGCATTTTCTCCTCATGCATTCAACCCATTGAAACTTTAACTAGATTATATTAATTTTTCGAGTGGTTTTAATTGATTCCAAGTGATTGTGGATCAATTCTTTATTTACCGTATTTGAAAGGTAAGTAACTCTTTGTTTTCTTTTCTTATTATTATTTTGTTTTTTTTCTTTTCCTTCTAGGGTCTTATCATTTCAATATGTTTATTTTTTCTATTATTTTCTTTGCTAGGGTTTACATTGTACGGTGTTAATATTTTTAATTTTTCTCTCCTTTTGTCTAGGGTTTCAATTTTCCAATTGAGAGATGACATCAACAATAATTTTGCAATTATTATGGCTTGTGGATGAGAGGAGACTATCAATTGCTTCAAATTTTACCTTGCACATATCCTTGTTTGTGGTGTGCAACTTTGAAATTTAGTGGAGTTTGAGGTTACGTAGGAGATTAAGGCTTCTTATGAGGAGAGAAAAATAGAAAAGAAAATGATAGTTGAGGCAATGGTAGTGTTCACCTCGAGGGTTAGAGATTGATGTAGTGGGCTCTTCTATTGGCCCATGGATACGAGGCTCTTCCATTGTAGATAGTTTTAGGCAGTTTTAGGGAGCCATCACAATCACAACTGCCAGGGTTCTTTGTTGCTTGCAATATTCTTGGTGTGTAACCTTTGCTTGAAGGTACAATGTGAATTAGGAGAAACATAACGAGGTGAGGTTGGCATATACTGAATTTCAGGACTATAATAGCATACCCTTTAATATTGTGAGGAGCCTCTATTGGGAATTAATGGTCAATGTATTGATTCAAGTCCATATGATTTGTGTAAGTTGTGGAAGGATGTTGTGAGATACACAAAGGTCATAGTGGAAGAATATAAGAGACTTTGGTGCACAAGGGTTGCACAATTTTGTTTGACAAGTGGATGGATGGCAGGAACCACACATTAATTAACTTCCTTGTGTCTTCAGCTGAATAGTTGCTGTTCTTGAAGTTAATTAATGCCTCTAGTGAAATAAAAAATGTTGAGACCCTTTACAACATGTTGAATGAGGTGGTAATGGAGGTGGTGTGGAGAACGTCCTCCAAGTTGTGACAAACAATGTGATAGTGTATGTGGCAATTGGGAGACCACTTGAGGTGATGCACCCTACTATTTTTTGGGGCCCTTGTGCCTCTCATTGCATTGATATTCTCCTTGAAGATGTAGGCAAACTTAGATGTGGTAGAAAAGACGATGAGTGTTGTAAAATACATCTATAACTATTCTTGGGTGCTTAGTTTGATGGGAGAGCACACCAATTGAAAGGGTCTTGTGGTTAGGAGTGACATTGTTTGCTACCAATTTTGTTACATTACAAAGTATTGCAGCTTCAGTAGCATCTCTTTAGTGGATGTTTGTGAGTGTTAGGTGCGTTAACTCTCCTTAGTCAAGGAAGGTCAAAGGGAAAAGGGTCTTGATGACCATTTTTAATGATCTGTTTGTCAAGTACATGGATGAGATTGTCAATGTAACTTTAATGTCAAACTTAACATTTTCTAAATTACAAAATAATCAAATAACTATTCCATGGTTAATTTTTCTAACTTTAATTTACTTTTTTAATTGTCGTTCAAAATCAAAATTTTATTGTTTTTTCTATATTGTTTTGTTTTATGTCTCAAAACAAGAGTTGCATGCATACAAATATGGCTATTTTTCAAGGACTCTTTTGAGTCTGATAGCCTATTTTTTGGAAACTCGTAGGCTAGTCAAAAGCTGAAATTAGGGTTTCCTATTTTCTAGGAGGATGTTTTGGCAGTTTTGGAGGCTTGCATGTTGGAGTTTTACAGTTTGGATTCTGGATTCCTTCAGGGTTTTCAGAGAGCTTTGCAGTGGTGTGACATGCAATTGAAACAGAGGACTTTTCCAGACTTACTATTTTTAGTAAGTCACGATGGCTGCCCGGTTTGTGCTCAAAATGAGTTTGGAACAACTTACTATTTTTAGCAGTATGCTAATTTAGTAAGTGCTATTTTTGGCAGTGCTTTTTTTAGCAACAGTTCAACAGTTCAGTGCAGTGGCTATTTTTGGCAGGGCAGTTTGAGCAGTTTGGTCTCCAACAATCTTGGAGCCTAATTTGGCAGGTTTGGTAACTTAAGTGATTTTATATTCTGATGAAAAATATTTCTAATGCTAAAGTGGACGACTTTATAGGGGAAATAATTAAGTTGCAAATAATGTTTTAATAAAATGAAATATTATTAAGGCATGGTGGATGCCTTAGTGGAGAAATAGGGGAATTTTATTAATGTATTTCACTTAATATTGTGGATGCCTAACTTAGAGGATTATTTGTATTTTTGATAAAGTATATTGTCTTCATGATATGGACAACTTGGAGAGGTGAGAAATGAAATGCAAATTACAAATTATTGAAGTCAAATGTGGATTTCACTTGGGCACCCTAACTAGATGGAAAGTGGATTTGAATTGAGGAGAAAAGTTATAAATAAGAGCCTTGACCTTCATTTGCAATTATCTATTGCTTATTACATCGAAATGCTGTTGAAATTATTTCAAGCTTTGGCTTCGAGGAATGCATACCTCCTAGCAAGTATTCGGTTTCGTGTTTGAAAGATAACACCTAGCTGAATTGAGACTGCTTCTCATTCAGAGAATGCAGATTGAGCATCACAGTTGAAGTTTTGATGAATTTGTCAGTTTACAGGTTGCTGGTTAATGTATTGCTGAAAGAGATTTTCAATCATAAGTCTTAGAGTCTAAGTTACCGGTTTGGGTTCGGGGACGGGTTCGGGTACGAGAACCCGGTACGTGGGTACGGGCAAAATTTTTTTAGGGGTTTGGGTACGTGTGTATATATATATATATTAATAATTTAATATATTATAAATCTATATATATGTATTATATATACAAAAAAATAAGAGAAATATAGAGAATTGTAAAACTAAATCATTTCATAGTATGATACTTGATCATTGATCAATGCCAAATGCCAAAGATAAATATTAAATGCCAATTGATAGTTGAAAAATATTCAAATAAAATTACTGAATTACAAAATGTAGTTCATGAAACATTGAAACATGATTCAATGTTCATTGTTCATGTGCTCATCAATCATCAAAAGGATTGTCAGAATCATCATGACTTGGATTTTGAGTGGTTTCAACTTCAAAATCATCATCATTTGAACCCAAAGCGGATCCAACACCATGTGATATGTCATCAATATCACCCACATCATCCATAGTGGCTCTAGCAAGATCCTGAATGGTTGCATCCAAGTCAGTAGACTCGGGTGCTACATCCCAAAGCCTCGCTGCCCCCTGCCTGTATTGAGGATCCTTACGTGACAGAAGACGCAAATTGGAATGAATATACACTAAGTCTTCAGCTCTTTTTGCAGCCAACCGGTTACGCTTCACTGAGTGGATAAAGGAGTATGTACTCCAATTCCGTTAAGAGCTTGCAACCTGGAGAGAAAACCAACAAAATTAAAAATAAAATAAAAAAATGCAAGATAAATTCAAGAATGTTAAGTGTTAAATTTTACAATACAAGTGGCAAAAAAAAAAAAACTTACTTGTGAGAGGATCTTGATTGCAAGAGGTTGGAGGTACATATAATCTTGACCATGGAGGTACCACCATGTAAGACCATCCATTTTGTATTGGTCTCTAGCAACAGAAGCATTATGATTTTTTGATTTTCCTGTGACAAACATTCCAAATTCTCTCATGACACTTGCATGCACTTCTGGATCACTGAACATTCTACTAAATGCCGTCTTATACCCATTAGCAACTTCAGCATCTCTATATGGCGGTATTCTCCCTGGGATAGAAAGTACTTCAGTGGTATAGTACCTCGGAGATAGGGCATATGCAAGGAGGTGCAATGGAGTTGTCATCTTGTTCCAACGATGAAGAACAATTGCTTCCACCCTTTTGTACAAGGTGTCTTCAGGATCATTCTCTTTTTTTTGTATTTCTATTTTTATTTTTTCCAACATTGTGTCCATGCTATCATAGACATCCCCCAAGCATGGTTCATCTGTATCAGCAAACCGAAGCATAGACATGATAGGTTCGGTGAATTCCAATACATAATTCACACGATCCCACCAATCGTCATTCAAGATCAATGCCTTGACTTTTTGGGCCCTCTCTGAATTTGATTGCTTCCATATACCCCATTGGTTGCTAATAACCATTTGACTCAATGCATCTTTCACCTTCACAAGTCGTCTCAGAACAATTGTGTGAGATGCAAACCGGGTCTCGGCAACCTAAGAACATGTTAATAGTAAGTTAATAACACATTTAAAATATGTAAATAATGCAAAAAATTATTTTATTCAATTATGTAAAACATGACATAAATGATAAATGAAACTAAATAAATTAAATTTTAAAATTTACCTTCAACAATTCCAATGTTGAAAAAGTTCTGAAAATTGCTTGTGACATATGGTGGTTTGTCACAAACATCTGGATCTCCTCAGACTCCTGGTATATTTCTTTCACCCACTCTATTTGGGTGCCAATTGCTTGCATCACCAAATTGAGGGAGTGTACAGTGCACGGTGTCCAAAAGATGTGCTCATATCTGGCCTCTACCAAAGCACCTGCAGCCCTGCAAACTTTTGCATTGTCCGTAATTACTTGGACAACATTTTCACTACCCACCATCTCTATGGAGTCAATGAGAATCCTGGAAATGAACACTGCATCTTTCACTTCCCCTTCACAGTCAACCGCCCTCAAAAACATTGCCCCCTTGGGGGACACTGCAATAACATTAATCAATGGACGGTTTTTGCAATCTTTCCATCCATCGGAAACAATAGATACACCTGTTTCAACCCAAGAATCTCTAATTGGTTTTAGTTGGGCCTCTACATATTTCTTCTCTTTTTGCAATAAGGTGGTACGCACCTTTTCATACCCAGGACTTGTGAAATCAGGAGGTGCACTATTTATTGCTGACACCATGTCCTTCCAATATGGTGATCTCACCAAGTTGAATGGAAGACCATTGGCATAGAGGCAACGTGCAATTTTTTCTTCAGCAATATCTCTTGCCTCCATTTTAAATGCTTTCTCTAATGGACCTCTCTTGCGGGTGGTGGTTTCTGGTTCTTCATCTTCTTCTTCCGTAGAGGGTATAGACAAGAAGGGATGTCTAGAGGGCCTAACTATCTGATGAGTGGGTAATGTTTGTTTTTTCTTTCCGGAACTATAACTAGTTTGTTTTCCTCTTGCAACTGAATTGTCAGCATCTTCTTGTTCTTTTATAAATGCTGCTATTTGTACAGCAGAAAACCCCTTCTTATCTGGGCCCACACACATATTAATCCCTTTACCACCAGGGCCCATAAAATGAAGTTTCACTCGGTAGTAGGAGCTATTATATTGTACATTGCAAAAATTACACTTCCAAACAAACCCCCCACCTCCAGGAATTTGTGAAATTCGTGTGGTATGTCTCCATAAAGGAGATCCTTTATCAATTTTAAACTTTTGGCTTCCATCCCCACCCACTGAACTTTGACTACTAGCCATTGTTGCAATCTATAAAAAAAATGAAAAAAAATATATATATTTGAAAAACTTCTTCACAAACTTGAAAAAATTCATCAAAAACTAAGAAACTTAAAAAAATTCATCAAAAGATTGAAGAATAGGGTTTAAATGCATACCTTGAACACTTAAATCTCCTTTGTAGAAGCTATTTGCCACTCCACAATCGATCTCCTTCAAATGCAATCACCTCCCTTCAAAATGCTAAGATGGACAAAAAATATGGAGAGAGCAAAATGAGAGGTAAAAATGAAATGTTTTAGTGTTGAAAGGCCTCATATTGGGTCGTTTTAGGGTTTAGAGGCAAAATAGAAAATAAAAAATTGTTTTTTTTTTCACTTTTGGGCCCACTTTTTAAGTGCTGGGCCGTGGGTTCTCAAGGGTTTGCCCGGGTACGCGGCTGGTACCCCCGGGTCCGCGTACCTATGGGCAAGGTACTCGCTGGGCACGCACCCTGTGCGTACCCAGCGCGTACCCACAGGTGTACCCGTACCGGGTTCGCACCCGAACCGGGTTCGAGGCCTGTGGGTACGAATCCGGTAACTTAGCTTAGAGTGAATTTTGTTTGTTTCTGGGTAGTTTCTAAATCTTTTCCTAGGCCCTTGGCGTCCCCAAGCGCGCACCCGGGTGAACCCACAGGGCTGGGCATGCACCCTGTGCGTACCTAGCGCGTACCCACAGGCGAACCCGTACCGGGTTCGCACCCGAACCAGGTTCGAGGCCTGTGGGTACGAATCCGGTAACTTAGCTTAGAGTGAATTTTGTTTGCTTCTGGGTAGTTTCTAAATCTTTTCCTAGGCCCTTGGCGTCCCCATTAGCAAAGTTTTGGATTTTTTAATGAAGTATGGAATTTTATCTTGAAGGTCACCCCTTCTCCTAGGCCGTACCTTGCCTGTTGTTGTCTTGGAAATCGTGCATAAATCATTTGCTTGAGTTTGATGTAGTTATTTCATCTTGACTTGGTCGCCATCATCCTAGGTTTCATTTGCAGCCTATTTCATGTCATTCTGAGGTGTTTTGATGGAGTTAGGAGCTTTTTAGAGTGTTTCATGGTTGCTGGTCTATGTTTCCTATTTGCTGGTTTTTTATATCAGATTGTAGTAGTTGGAGTTTTGGGCTTGTTTTTCATAGTTGTGAGCTTGAGAAGTTTGGCGGAGCACATGATAATACTTTGGAGTGGTTTGGACAGCAATAACACTTGGCTTGTTGCAGATTATACTTCATATTGTAACGTTGAATCAGTAGTATTGATCAACTCTTTTACATTTATGCAAATTACTATTGTATTCCCACTTTTAGTGGAAGAGGGCAGGCCTCGCCGCCCTATTTACTTTCTTGCATAAGCATTTTCATTCTCACTGTTTAGTGGAATAGACAGGACTCATCGTCTTTACTTTTTGCACTTGCATTTCTCATCTTGTTGATCGGTTGAGCTGTCAAATCACTCCCGCTGAATAAGTGGTTGAGTTGCAAAGCATTGTAATTTCCAGCTTTTGAGTTATTTGCTAACGATCCCCGGCGCCATATGCTCACACCTCGCCCGTCATTGGGATCTTGGTGTAGGGTTACATTTCAGTGCTTGTTTTGGTTTTGCTAACGCTGACAGGTGAAATTGTTGATGTAAAAATTGAAAAAATTGTAAGGGGGTTATTTCAGTGGTATTAGAGCCAAGATCTTGCCATCCGGTGAAAAGACAGAGCTCGGTTGTCAGATTAGTGACAGAGAAATCAGATTCTACACCAGAGGTCAGAATTGAGTTCAGTATCAACTTCTAGAAGTTCCGAAGATGCTACGTTTTCTGATGTTCAGGAACCGTGAGAAGTCAGATTTGAATATGGCTTTTGAAGAAGAAGTTTGGCAAGGTCGCTTTTCATTGCAGGTACAAGGCTCAATGAAGAATGTCAAACAAGAGGTGAAGAAGTGAGTACATTGTCCGAGTTGGAACATCGTTTGAGCCAAGTCCAACAATCACCCACTGAATTGTTGAAGGAGGCATTATCTCCTGCAATGACTTCTTTGATTCATCCTTATTGGATAGGGTATCCAGATGAAGAAATTAGTTTGTTGGTTACTTCATGCTTTAGTGAAGTTATGAGGATTCTAGCATCTTTGATGCCTTATGATGATAAAACTATGAAGAAGATTCTTCATAGGATTGTAGAAAGTTTCCAAGATCTTGATGAAACCGGTAGCAGTGAATTTCTCAAAAGAGCTGCTATCTTAAAGATATTTTCAGACCTCAGGATAAGTAACTTGCTGATAGACTTGGAAATGCAAAATCAGATTTATCACTTGTTTCACTACCTCTTCATATCCACTTGGAGCGAACAAGAAGAGAATGTTATTGCAGCTGTAAAGAATATTCTTGTTCTCACTCTTAAAGAGATTGATGAAATTCCACCAAATGTCCAAACTCTCCTTTTGGACGCATATGAACGTGAAGAAAAGGTTTCTCCTATTGCTGGCATGCTGATCAATGAATTGTTTAATTAATGTGAGGAAAAATTGAAGCCACTTTTGAAAAAGATAGAGCAAGATGAAGGAAATACTAGTGGTGTCATAGAACCAACTTATGACCATTACTATAGTGATGATGTGGGTGATGATTCCAATGAGCTCATGCAAGATCATGTTGAAGATTTGGTGATAAAGGATTTTTCTCTTGTTGCTGTCCCAACTTCCCAAGAATTTCCACATGAAGAAATCAGTGACATACTCATGATGGTTTTATAGAAGATAAAAATGATGAAGTTTTCAAAACAACCAACTTTGATTGATTCTTTATTCTAATACAATGATAGTGACATGGGTGGTATTGGGTTTGATTATCAAAGTAAGCCTGTGGAGAGAGGTACTTATGATGATATCAGTTTTGGTGAGTTGGGAGGTACCTCATTCAAAGAGTCACCACTCCAAGAGAAGTACAAAGGACATTTTCCTTTTGATCAAAATAATCAGCCCTTCAACATTTGGGATCTAGGTGTGAAGGCACCTAATGTTGACAAAGAACCTGTATGGGATGAATTTCCCTTTGATCTTGATGAAGTTCAAAAATCTGATTGCATTGCAAGCTATGAGGTGGCCTTTGGAGGAGAAGGTGTCTTTGATGAAGAAGTTGATTGCAAGCAAAGGGTCGAAGAAATTGTAAAGTATGATCATCTTCATAATATTGAGCATTCTCAGTTAGTTGGTGGCGAAAGACAAGAATGTTGGAGCAGCTATGAGGGCAGCAAAAACAAGAAACAAAGTTTTGATTCACCATCTTTGCGCTCTTATGAGTGGGAAGGTCAATTCAAAGTGTCTGTTGACAAGAAAGTGTGAGCTCTATCCCAATTTGATCACACACAGTTTGATTGAAGAGCTTTATTGGAAGGTTTAGCTTGAAGAGAGACGAAGAGGAGTTAAGGATGAAGTTGCTCTTCCTAATTTGCAACTTATCAAAGACTCCTTGGAAACATTGAAGTCGGAGTACATGCACTTGATTGAAGATCGAGATCATGCCATTGAATTTGCAAAGAAGACCTTCAATGCTTTCCAAGGAAGTGAGATAAAGGTTGATGAGCTCACTTTGGAGCTTGAATCAACAAAAGACATGTTAGAAAATACTCAATTGGCTCTAACGGAGGTAGAAGACCAGTTTGTTGATTTCAAACTTTTCAGGGAGCAAGAGAATGCACAAAGAGCTCAAGAAATCAAGCAAGTGATTGGAGAGCTTGATAGTCTTCAAGATGAGTTTGATCTAGAGAGCGTCACAAGAAAATCGGAAGTTGTGGATTTGGATCAGCAAGATGAAAGAGATGAATTTCAAGTTTTTGACAATCCTCTCTTTGAAGTGGGTGTTGAGGAAAGTTATGATAATCCTCTCTTTGTGATGGATGATAAAACTGTACATGAGACTGAGTATGGTTTCTAGTGCATGGATGATGTGATATCAAACCATGAGGGAATCTTTTTTGACACTAATGTTGAAGGGGAAAATTTTAGCACTTCTTCCAGCAGTGGAATAACGATACATGAGTTGCATAATGAAGTCTTTATTGCTGTTCCTAGTCTATCCACCCTTCAAGAGATGGAAAATCAAGAATCAAGGAGGAATGAAGTCACTATTCTTGACTGGCAACAAAGAGTTGATTGGCACTCCAATGAAGAGTTTATTCATTATCTGATGCGGATGCTTGTTAGATTTCTATCGGACTTTATGCTTGCACCATCTTCTATAAGAGTAACTAATTTCAGAATGGAGTTTGATGAAAGGTTTATTGAATCTTTCCAACAATTCTTGTCTCATAATTTTGAATTCAACTTTCTCAGTGAATTCAGATTTGTTGAATACTTTTTGGAGTTTCAAGAAGTGACGATTCAAATAGAATGTATTGATCAAAGTGTTCTGGTGAGAGTAGTTCTCCATCTACGAAATGGTTCTTGTTTACTTATGATTTGGGATCCCGGTATCAACTTGCATTTGATGATAATCATTATATGTGAAAGAAAGGTATGTTGGAATGATAAGCCTCAAATTTTCAATTCTATGGGTGTTGTTACCTTCTTTATCAGCCATTTAATGATTATTTTTTATCATCAATTGGAGGTTCGAAGAGGAAGTTGGAGCAAAGGATGGTTCTTTGCTATAATCAAGCTTTTATAGTGGGTGTTTCCAGCGTTTTTTTGAGCAGATTGGTCAAAGAGAATGTGGATTTTCAGTTTTGCAGCAGCTATTTATCTTCTTGGATGCTGATTTTCCTTAAATCAGATCTCAAGTTGACCACTTCAGCCTTGTTCGACAATTGGTGCATTCATTTCCAGACTTTCCAATCTCTTGTTAGCAATGAGTTTTGGCCTCAAGTGGGAGAGATGAGGATTTGGGGTGATTTGAATCTGCATTTAGATAGTGTTCAAGTTCGTCTCAGTGACTATCTTTGTACTTCTTCTTGTACATATGGTTGGGGTAGTGAACCAATGCTTGATTTGGTTCGACTTTTTGAGACTCTTGGAAAGAGATTGGTGAGCGTTTTCAGAAGTCTTTTTGGATATATCAGAATTATTTAGAGGAGGCATTGTACATCCTTGAAGAGTTTTGAGAATGAGGCTGCTATGACGTTGCAAAGAGCTATTTTTTCCTTTGCAAATAGTTTTGATGGAGTCACTTTTGTTGTCGTGACTCTATTTGATGCTTTGATGAGATTTGTTGATGAGATTATTAAATTATTTTTTCTTTGTGCTCAAGTTGGTGTTAGTCATTGACATTGTAGATGTTAATCCCTTAGTTTATTGGGCGTGAGATGCTGCTAGATTTTGACTCCAATCCTTCCATGTTTCTCAGTTTGAATTTCAGGCATGTTAACTCTTTGAGGTTGCAGGGAAGGATAGTGCAGTTTTGGTACAATGGCTTCATTTGTATGCTTAGAGTGGAGCAGCATCAGCATGGTGGGTCTTTCCAGAGATGGACATGGGACCCTGGGATCCTATATGTTTTGGTGGGAGCAGTTTGGATTGCATAGTTGAAAAACTCGCTGAATTGAAAAACTCGCTGAATTGAAAAACTCGCCAAGCCCAAAAAGCACGACTCGACAAATACTCGGCAAAATCTCGACAAAAACTTGGGAAAAAACTCGACAACTTAAAAAAATGTTTAAATTTCATTAAAAACACATTTTATTTTACAAAATTCAATGATAAGATGCATCCAATGAAAGTAAATTGGGTACAAAATGGCATCCTCATGTGGAATGCGTTGTTACTAATAGTCTAAAACAAAATAAAAATAGCAAATTGTTTTTGTAAAACTGAAAGTAAATACTACATTAATATATTTTACAAATTTCCATCTTCCTCTTCTCATGTCTGGTGAAAACTAGGGGGAGGTAGAACTAGACGATATTATAGATGAAGACTTGTAGGCAAACTTGGAAACTTGGACTTGGAGAGTACCTAGCAAAATCAAATGAAATGAAAATGCCTTTTTTGCAGCTGTGGGAGACAATTTTTGAGTTTTTTTGCGGACTTGTAGAGTTTTTGGCGAAAACTCGCTAAAATCTCGATGATTTTTTCTCCTTTATTTGGCGAGCAATTTTGGAGAGTAAATGCGATAAAAACTCGCTGTAAAAAATAACTCGGGAGTTTTTTAAAACTCTCCAATTACTCAGAGAGTTTTTCAACTATGGTTTGGAGTGTAGTGGCATTGCTTGAGGACAAACAATTTTGGGAAGGGTAGACTGTAATGTCCCCATTTTAGCCATACGCTCTTCTGTGTCTGATAGCCTATTTCCGAAAGCCCATAGGCTAGTCAGAAGCTGAAATTAGGGTTTCCTATTTTCTAGGAGGATGTTTTGGCAGTTTTGGAGGCTTGCATGTTGGAGTTTTACAATTTGGATTTTGGATTCCTTCTGGGTTTTCAGAGAGCTTCACAGTGGTGTGACATGCAACTGAAACAGGGGACTTTTCCAGACTTACTATTTTTAGTAAGTCATGACAGTTGCCCGGTTTATGCTCAAAATGAGTTTGGAACAACTTACTATTTTTAAAAGTATGCTATTTTTTAGTAAGTACTATTTTTGGCAGTGCTTTTTTTAGCAGCAGTTCAACAGTTCTGTAATGTCCTTGGCAAAATCTGACCTTGTTTTCACCTTTTCAAGCCTTGGACATTTTGTCAAACATTTGTCTTGCAAAGAATGAACTTGCTGTTATAAATTTATGATTGCTTTGTTTTGATGTTGCTTGATGCTAATGATGTTTCAAGAGGTTCTCCAATGATGCAAATTGACTAATAATAAAATAACAATGATATGCAATATGTTTTTGTGTTTTTCTAATGCAATTAAATGACACAACTTGATGCAAATGAACAGCTACAGCCAAGTGACATTTCGTCATACATTTGGCATGCAACCTCCAAAGAAACTTTTATTGCAAAATAACTTCCCAGCTGATTACAATAATGTATTGCTGATGTAAAAGACTGATTACAAAATCTGTTTGCAACTTGTATGCCGATGACTGATTTCTTATTACAAACTTGCTCATACAAAAGCTCTAATGGCTACCAACAATTTTCAGACTTAGTATGCAGACTTACAATGCAAATATATGTGTAAACATTAAAAGGAACCTGATTTTGAGGCTGGAAATTAACAATAGATGAGAAGACAAGAACCTCTGATTTTTCCTTGAATTTATTGTGGCTTCCTTGATGAAATCGCCCCTCTCTAGCAAAGCCGCCCCTGCCTTTGCCTAACAACTTTTCGTATAAATAAATGCAGCAGTATTGGCCTCCAAAATTATTGTAGAAATGATTGTCTTCACAAGAGAAAGTGATCCCTCCAATACCCAGAAAATTCTGTCCCCTTAGTGAAGAGCAATGAATGAAAATGCAATTCCTCCCATGGCTGGTCTGTAGACTGAAACAAAAATACAGACCTCAAATAACTCACCAAACTTCTCCAAAAATGTTCTCCAATGGCTACAATTATCTCAATGAGAAAGACTGAAGTATCTCCCTCCACTATCCAACTAGGGTTGATGTTTCACAACCAAAATTGGCACCTTAGAGTCTTCAAACCCTCAGGCAATGAAAGCATTCAAACTCTCTTTCTACCACGCAGGTATGTAAGAAGTAATAAAATCCAAATGTATTGTAGCATATTTGATTGCTTCATCCTTAGGCATAGGATTAAGCTGAAAATAAGTGTCCACTTTTTGCACCCAAGCCCATGCTGTTGTCTTCCCTGAACCATCATAATAAGGCAACCTCAATTTGCCCACTTTTCTCCTGAGATCATTGTGCTGCTCCCTATTACCTCTACTTGGTTTATGTCTCATTCTTAGGTCTATGTAGTCTTTGAGAGACATATCCTGTTGAAAACCAACAACTACCCAATCTTGTCTGAATTGATCCTGAAGCTCAAGTATTGCGAGTTCATTGTCTACTTCTGGTTGTTCTTCTCTAGCTGGAAAAATAGGCATCATAGGTCTTGATCCACTTGGAGTAGTACGGTGATAAGCCCTATTATTGTTGACTGAATTGTCTCCTTGGCCATTGTTACCTCCATTTGTTTTGTTATTAGTGCCGATTGAATTTCTTACTAGCATATTCATCATTTGTTCTAAATGCTGATTTGTTCTTCTTTGCTTTGCAAGATGTTCCCTCAAGAGGGCGTCACTTGGATCATCTTTCCTTGGGCTGCCACTTCCACCTTCACCCATTGTGCTAGCTGATTCTTCGTTACTTGTTACCCCCCAACGTCTCCTAAATTCACCCGAAAGTGTTTGTCCTTTCGGAATGTGTAGAGGATATAACTATCTTCTACCACCTGTTGCATAGTACTATCCTTTCTTTGCTTCTGTTGCTGTATACCTCTTTTCTCTTTCACTCATGTACCCCCTACAGGCTGGTAAGATCGAAAGCTCTGATACCACTGTGATGTCCTGTTGTGACCTTTTCACACATCACCCCATTGCAAATGGGGATCCCCTGATTTTGCTTTTTGGGGTTTTGCCTTGGCATTGCAACTGCTAATCACCATTTTTCTTTTACAATGAGGAGTTAGAGTTTTGAGGAATCATTCGAGCCAAGTAGAGAATTCAAGCCCAAAATAGTGCATAGACATCGTCAAACTGCTCAGAAGGACGAAGAACGCCATTGCTTTGAGTCAATTTTGACACTTCCTATTTTTTAGGGATTCTGCTTTTTTGCTTTTTCCATTTTTGGCATTTTTGGACCAATCTGGGATTTACTATTTTTAGAAATTTTGCTTTTTACTTTTTTTTCTATTTTTAGTAACTTCTATTTTTAGAAAGTGCCAAGGTTTTGGGGTCCCATTGGTCATGGTATCAACGTTTCCATCTTCAGAATCAAGGTTTTGCACCTCCAAGGGTAAAAAGCAAGAAAAAATCATAAAAAGCAAGAGAAAATCACATGGCGAGGGTTTGTTCAAATGATCCAAAAGAAGATAAGAAATTTAGCATGAAATTCATGGCATAAGCATCTTCAAGTTCGCCCAAGGAAGAAAGGCATGGGATTGATGAAGTTCGTCCAAGGAAAAGCAATGTCTAAGGAAGCTTTAAGTCCACTATAAAGATGTCAAGCACAAGGCAAAGTCTGCCCAAGCTCAAAGCATGCATGGCATGAACTTGATGAAGTCCTCCCCACCTTGAATGATCCTTTTCCAAGCATAAGCCAAGTCCGCCCTTGGCTAGGAAGGAAAATGTCAAGCATGAGATGAAGTCCACTTGGAAGCATGTCAAAGCACAAGCAAAGTCCGCCCAACAGTAAGGACAACATGGCATGAAGTTGATAAAGTCCACCATGCGCATGTCCAAGTCAAGAGCAAGTCCACCCAACCTTGGCAAAGAATAAGTAAAGTCCGCCTAGAAGAGGAGAGATGGGAAATGGCTAAGGCACTATGAAGTCCGCCTAGACAAGATGGCAAAGAAGTGATCAAGTCTGCCCCACCTTGAAGAGAATATGGCAAGCATGAAGTAAAGTCCGCCCATCCTTGTCCAAGAGGTCATGAAGTCCACCCATGCTTGAAGAGTGGATGGCAAGACAAAGGAAAAGTCCGCCCAGCCAAGAGGAGGAAAGAAAAACTCAAAATTTGGCTAAGTATTGATACCTTGGGGAGAAAAACTCAAAAAATTGGCTAAGTGTTGATACCTTGGAGAATAAAATTTCAAAATTCCCTAAGCAATGAGCAACCCCGCCCAACATGGCCAACCAATCATGAAGTTTGCCAAGGCTAAATTGAAGATGTCCAAGATGCAACCAAGAAGGAAGATGTCCAAGATGCAACCAAGAAGGAAGATGTCTTGCCAAGTCTAAAGTCCACCCAAGAATGGCTTGCTGATCATGAAGTTTGCCCAGCTAGCAAGGAAAGTGGCTTGCCAACGATGAAATCTCCCTAGGTCAAAAATAACAGTGCTCAAGACACAATGAACTCCGCCATGAAATGGCATGGAAAATGTGAAGTCCGCCATGCTATAAATTCAAAATGTCCAAACAATAATGAGCTCCGCCTTGACACTTGGGAAAATGTCCAAGATCATTCAAAGTCCGCCCATGATAAAAGCAAATTGTCCAACCAGTAGTCAAGTCCGCCTAAGGAAGAAAAAAAGAATTGGCTTGCCAATGAGGAAGTCCACTCAAGCATGATAGAAAAAATGGCATGACATGTGCCAAAGTTCGGCAAGGTTAGAAACAAACATGGTAAAATTTGCCAAGAGGAAACAAAAAATGGCTAAGTGTGGAATTTTCCTACAACAAAAGAATCAAATTTTGACCAAGTGTTGGAAAGAAAACAGGAAGAATGAAGAGGAATAAAGAGGAAAAGTAAAGAGGAAATGAATAAAATCCTTGTCCAAGGATGGAGTTTGCCCTACTTAGCACAAGCCAAATTCAAAATTGAAGGCAAATCCACAGGAAAAGTTCATTCGAGCATAGAGATGGCCAAAATCTTGGCTAAGTGTTGAATGGTTCACATGAAGGTGTTACAAAATGAAATTGAATAGCCAAAATTTGGCTAAGTATGGGAAATACTTCACAGAGAAAGTTCCAATTTCCTCCATGGTGGCGAAAGCACAGGGGAGTTCTTCTCCAAAAGGCACTTGAAGGAATTTCAAAGCAATCAGGGCCACTTCTTGAAGGATTTCATCTCTTGAAGAATCAAAGACAAACTCCCAATTAGAATCAGATGGTGAGAAGAAAAGTATTCCCAACGAATTCCCATACTTAGACAATTTCTTGACACAAATTGGAAAATCCAAAGGAATAACAGGAATCCAAGATCAAAGCTAGGAGGAAACATGCACAGAGGACAGAGACATCGAAAAAGAAAGATATTCTAAGGCAAGTACATGGAAGAAGAACAAAGTGATCCAACACACTGAGGTGGCGCCTCATCATCTTCCAACCAATCAAATTGTTCCAAGTCAACATGTCTAGGTTCAATGAACCTGACTTATCCATGGAATTGGTTTATACTTAGCATGTAATTTTCACATTGGTCGAGAGGTAGTTAGTTGTAACAAACCCTAATTAGGGTTTTATTTTGTAATCTCGGCTGTTGATTCAAAATCAATCTTGGCCATTGAATTGTATTCGAAGAGCCTATAAATTGAGCTTGCCCCCCATTTGTAAAGTATGGGAGCATGTTGCAAAACATGTTGAGATAAGTAAATTGTTCCATACAATTGCCAAAGTAATAAGTAATGCATTGTTCGAATTGATGGTGATTACCTATATTATTTTGGAGTTGACATGATTCTTATCCCTCATCATAGTTTAGATTTTTATTTCATGTATGTTAGATGAATGAAAGATTTGATAGTATGGATTGGTGAAACTCTTGCTCATACTTTCTTTGAAGGAATGATTTTTGTTCAATGCGTAAAGTTAGCTTGAGCCTATATTGTGGATGCTTAACTTCTGTCTGGATAAATATTGTTCAATTTGATGGTAGTTATTCATGATGTGAAAATCACAAGCACACCCCTTAGAAGATTGCACTCACTTTGTGTAGTTGTCCTTAGTGTGGCGAAGCAAAGTGTTGTTATTGGTTCCACCGAGTTCATACCGTCTCTTGAATTCTTAGGGGTAGATTAGAACTTCTAAACCCTTATCTCCTTATCAGTTTGCTTAAAGTCCATGATCCAAGACCCAAACAATAGAGCTTCATTGTCTAGACCTTCATTGTGAATTGAACGAGCCTAGCGTAAGTCCCGTTGTGTATTACTAGCATATCACAACGACCATTGAGCTTATCCACACGTCAAGACCTGACAAAAGAAACCTTGGAATCGCCATATGATCTTCTCGCAATCTTAGCATACACGGTGGTTTTTCAAGAGAGGATAAAGTGTCTTTGGACTTTTTATTCTAAAGTGTTCGGTGAATGATAAAACGTACACCAACAACATGTCCTTGGCTAATCTGATGTAAATTTTCAGTTTTAGCTCTTGGACATTCTGTCAAACACTTGGCAACAAGCTGTCCCAGTTGGTAACTGATTTTCTGATTGTGTTCTCACTTTTGGAATGAGGAGATGGTGCATAAAACACTAAACTAAGAATGCCAAGGTCTTCTAAAACAACTAAGATAAAATGTCGATATCTTTTATGATTTCTCTAATGTAAATGGAGGACTACAATCACATGCAATGCTTAGTATAGAAATAAGCATTTTTACAAACAATTGTCCTGCAAACTGCCAACTTTATTATTTATTGAAATGCAATTCTACCATCAGCTAGTACAATGTTTGCTAATGCTTTTGTAATAGAACAATGCCAATGCATCTGAAATAACACAGCTGATATTGCTGCTCAGACAATGACTAAAAAGATTGTACAACAAACACAGACAAATTATGCAGAGTATATATCGATTTACTTCTAGAGTCAATGACTTATTAAAAATGAGAATACAGTATTATCCAAGTCATATGAACCTGGTACAATGTTGGCTGGAGCAGCTGTCTGTAGTCATTAAAACCAATCGCACTTCCTTGAAATCATGCCAAGTCCCAAATACTATATCAAATACTTTGTCTTTGATATCGTTCCAATAGCTCCTATTGTTGGTTCCTTATTTCACAATATTCTTTGCTTTTAATGATGTCACATGCTCCTTTGTCATTTAGCGTCCCCCTCAAATAACACGTCTTCTTCCAAAATAAAACCACGTCCAAGAGCTACGCACAAAAATATTAATAAATTCTCCCAAATTTGTTTTTGGTTCTAACTCAGCATTCAATATTCGTCCTATCTGAGATATTCGTCCCCTTGTGATAGTATGCAATTTGACTTACTCTCCAACCAAATTGTCCTTATTCAAACTCCAAGCTGCTCTCGACAAATTCTTCAAATAGCGATTCTTTAATAGACCATCAATATAATCAATTACTTATCATATGCGAATATTTGCCCTTCCTTAAGTTTGCCTTCTTGTCTTATTGCGTCAAAACTTGTTGTCTTTATCTGCCTTTACACAATTCGATCCCTTTAGGAATAAAGCCGCCTCTACCTATTCTTACGATTTGTAATAAAGCAACTATAATAAAATCTGGCAATTGATTTAATATAATCGACCCTTCCAACAAATAGAGCCGATGCCCAAAACCGTATGAGAATTCCTTCCAGATTGATATGGCAATGAATAAAAAATGTTGCAATGCTATGCCAAATCGAACTCAACAAATACAATCAGGTGCCTCCCATTACTGAAAATAATCAAACTCAAATACCTGATCAAACCTTTGCAAATAATCCCCTCAAATCGATTCATTCCAGCAAAGCCCAAATTTGGTCAAAGGCCACAAAATTTACACAAGTGAGAAGGCTGAAGTATCTCCTCCTTAACCAACTAGGTTTGGTGTTTCACAAACGAAACTGGAACCCTAGAGTTTTCAGCACTTGGAAGATTCAACAACTAAAGGTAGATCATACTCCAACAAGGCACCTCCCAAACCCAACCAATCAGACATATCCAAGAATGAGCTTTGAAGGAAGAAGTTGTGTTTCAATTGTAGGGAGCCATGGCAGCCAAGTCATCGTTGTTTGGGGAAGGGTCATATACATTACATTGAGGTAGTCTTAGATGAGGACTCCAGAGAAGATGTTGCTGATCTAGAACTAGCCATGATTGAAGAAGAGCATGAATCTAAAGAGGAGGGGCATCCAGGAGGAACACTTGCAGCCCTATCAAGAGCACCAAGGTATCATTCATTTCGAGTCAAGGGAGTCTTACAGGGGCAACGAGTGATGGTTTTGATTGATAGTGGGGCTACCCACAATTTTATTGATGAGAGGTTGGTGGCTAAATTAGGATTGAAGACAAAGGACTTTGAAGGATTCAATGTCACAGTGGCTGATGGCTACACTCTACCCTACAACCGAAGAATTTAACAACTTTATTTGACTCTTGGCAAGCATAAGATGAGGGATGACTTTTATGTGGTTGGCATAGGTGACACCGAGATGGTTCTTGGAGTTCAATGGCTGCACTCACTTGGAGAATACACACAAAATTATCAAATGATGGAACTTAAGTTCAAATCTAACGGGAAGGAGGTAGTCATTCGTGGCCTTTCTAATGGAGGCCCTATGGTGGTGTTAGCCAAGCGTATGGAGAGGGCTTTGCGTAGAGATCAAGTTGCTTGGGCGTGCTTGATCACAGATACAAGGCCTTCCAAGGAAGGGAAGACCTTCCATGTTGACATTCAGCCCATCTTGGAGAGTTATAGTAAGGTCTTTGATGATATACCTCATGGTCTACCTCCAAAGAGGGGTTTTCAGCATGTGATTGAGCTTGAGGAAGGGGCAAAACCAGTCATCAGTACACCCTATTGTCATCCGTGAGCATATAAGGAGGAGATAGAGAAAACAATTAAGGAGTTACTTGACATGGGGCATATATGTCCAAGTTCTAGCCCTTTTGCCTCATCGGTGGTGTTGGTCAAGAAGAAGGATGGGACATTGAGGATGTGCATTGACTATAGAGGACTCAATAAGAGGACAATAAAAAATCGCTATCCCATTCCTAGGATCGATGAGTTGATAGATGAACTTCATGGTGCAGTATATTTCTCTAAGATTTACTTGCATTTAGGGTATCATCAAATACGAATGAGGGAAGAAGATGTGCATAAGACAACTTTCAGGTGTCACTATGGGCACTATGAGTTCTTGGTCATGCCATTTGGATTAACCAATGCCCCCACTACCTTCCAGTCATGTATGAACCGGGTATTCATTCTACAATTGAGGAAATTTGTTTTGGTTTTCTTTGATGACATCTTGATCTATAGTAGGACATGGGATGATCATTTGAAACATATAGATGAGGTGCTTGGCATACTTGAGCAGCATTCGTTTTACGCCAAGATGTCAAAATGTGAGTTTGGGTTGACTGAAATTTTGTATTTGGGGTATAAGATTAGTGCTCAAGGGGTTAGTGTTGATGAGGAGAAGATTAAGGCCATTCAAGATTGGCCTAAACCAAGGAACTTGTCACAATTGAGAGGATTTGAGGGCCTATGCAGCTATTATAGGAGGTTTGTGAAGGGGTTTTCACAACTTGTAGCTCCATTGACCAATTTGATGAAGAAGGGGGCATTCTCTTGGAGCCCTGCATCACAACAAGCTTTTGATAAGCTTAAGGAGGTAATGAGTTCATGTCTTGTTTTGGCTATTCTGGATTTCTCACTCCCTTTTGTACTTGAGTGTGATGCTTCAAGAGAGGGTATTGGAGTAGTTTTGATGCATAATAAGCATCCTATAGCATATGAGAGTAGGAAGCTCAGGTATTCAGAAAAGGCCTTCTCTATTTATGACAAGGAGATGCTAGCTATCATGCATGCACTTGCCAAATTCAGATAGTACTTGGTTTGTGGGAAATTTGTGGTGAAGACAGACCATAACAGCCTCAAGTTCTTCCTCAATCAGCATGATTTGAATGATAGACAACAAAAATGGGTAAGCAAACTCTAAGCCTATGCTTGTAATATTGAGCATGTGAAGGGAAAGAACAATATGGTGGCTGATGCACTCTCTAGGAAACCTTATTTCTGCTCTATGTCTGATATATCTGCTGATTGGAAGGCTGCCATAATAGCTGAATATACCAAAGATTCCATTGCTACTGATATTTTAGATGGGAAGTTGCTTGATGATAGATACAAGGTGGTTGAAGATCTCATCCTCTACAAAGACCGTGTGTATCTTCGTGCCAAAATCAAAGGTTAAGGAGAGGATTATGAGGGCATGTCATGACACACCTCTTGCTGGTCATCTAGGTTTCTACAAGACATACAAGCAAGTAAGGGAGTGTTTCTCATGGAAGGGACTAAAGAATGATGTATTGCAGAATGTTAGAGAGTGTTTGATGTGCCAATAGAACAAAACCGAGCATGTCTTTCTAGCAGGTTTGTTGTAGCCCCTATCCATTCCAAATCAGAAATGGGAAAGCATCTCCATGGATTTCATTACAGGGCTGCTAAGGTGCAAGGTAAGGACTGTATTTATGTGGTGATTGATAGGCTTGCAAAATATGCTCATTTCCATGCAATTTCTTCATAATTCAAGGCTCCCCAAGTTGCTGATCTGTATTTTAGAGAGATATTTGGACTTCATGGGTTGCCCAAAAACATTGTTAGTGATAGGGACAGCAGGTTTATCAGTTTATTTTGGCAAGAACTCTTTCGTTTGGCCCACACGGAATTGACTCCAAGCACTAGCTACCACCACAAGGGTATAATCCTAGGGGACATGACCTATACAACATAGCCTTATAATAAATTGTAACATGAGATTTGATTATATGATATATCTATCTATCTATCTAGGCTGTTGGCTAAGGTAGGTTATATCTATCTATATCTGTTTTAAAATTAAATTTGGCTATAACATAAGATAACAACAACTAGGCTTACAATCATCAAACTTGAGTTCTCACTATACAAATGTATCACCGTAATTTCCTTTTCCTCAATCATTAAGTCTGAGCCCTTTATTATTACTCACAGATGAGCAGTTATTCAAAATGTCTTTCCCTGCATGTTATTCTGTTCTAAGGCTACTGTGTAAGTTCCTTTTTAATAGAAAAATGTAGAACCTTAATTTCTTAAAATATCGAAGTGCACAGCCATCCTTTAACAAGGACATTTGAATATGAACCATTAGGTCCAAGTCCTTTATTATTACTCACAGATGAGTGAGTATCCTTAATGTTTCTTTCTGCATTTTATTCTGTTGTAATGCATCTGTGAGAGTTCTTTTTTGATTTTTTTGATAGAAAAATGTAGAACCCTAATTTTTGAAAATATCGAAGTGCATAGCCATTCTTTTAACAAGAACATATGGACATGAAGTGTGTGACATGCATGTCTGTCTCTTGCTTTCGGCTGTCTAGATGTTGAATCTCTTAGACATATTTCTTTCCTTAACCGTGAGAGGATAAGTGTGGGAGTTATCACAGTGAGCAAGGTTAAATTTTATCTATGGGGTACAAATCTTATGCCAAGGACAATCTGCTAGAAGAATAACAATCTCCCTGAAGAAATAAATTCTCTCCCTAGTTTCCATAGGTTTGGTCATGTCTATGTCAAAATAACATGTATAAGTCTGATATTCAGAAGTATTATGTTTGAAGTATTCCAGCTCTGTGATTAGTCAATTCCTAGAATTTTCTAGAGGATAAAACCTAGCATTGTCATACCTAGCTGGAACTTTACACATTTCCATGCCTTGGGATAATTATTTTTTTCTGCCATTATAATGTTCAATTGTATTAACTTCTAGCATTTACCATTCCATTTATACTATTTGTTTTTCACCGTATTAATTTCCCCTTTGTTAAAATTGTGTTCTCTGGCAAACATCCATTTGGATTGGCTTAGTGCAAGCAGTCACTCTAGTAGACATCTAAATGTGATGGCAAGCCAGCGTGGTGTTTAAATCAATATTGAGTGCTGGTGGCATCCTGAAATTGTCAGTGATGAGTTGGGTGCTGTACAGTCTACCTAAGTTGTTTTCCGTTTTGAGTTTTGAAAGTATTTTATCTTGTTTTTAAACATGCTATTCCAAAATGCACACATGGTTTTTATTTCCCTGTTTTGAAAGTGATTTTATGCATCTTCTTTGTTCAAGGATAGGCAGTTGATTCGTATCTTATCAGTCCTTTCCTCTTATTCCATTTTAAATAATGTCCAGCATCATGATGTGCATTATACTAAGTGTGATTTAACATTTACTTGTCATACTTTGACAGTATGATTGGTTTGAGCCTTGAGGTATTCTGGATGTTGTGATTAATAAAGGGATTTGATTTCTCTGTTTGCTTGTTTTCTTTGTTAATATCTAATTGGTGATGTTGAAACCGAACGTCACTCGTTTTCTTTTCCTTAGCTTAAAAAATTATGGTATAACCACTTTGAAAGTTTGCTTTCCTCCATAGCCTTTTGTCAGTTGTGTAAACTGAAAAGTCAGATTGTCGTGTGTTTCATCAGTGCTTTCCTATCTTTGTCAATATCACATCAATGCAGACTAAATTAAGAGAAAGTATCTTATAGTTGATAATGGGTTTCTACCATTTCTTAGGCCACTGGAAAACATAGTGGGTAGAATTGATTGTTCTTTCGTTTAAAATAGAAAAGTATTCAGATTTCAAATATATTTAAATACGTATAATTTAAGTGTTTGCACTGATAGTCTATCTATGATCAGAAGCTTTATACCTGGGAAAGCAATTACATTTGTAGTAGAGAGTTACTTGGTAAAAGTCACAAAGTATGGAGACACATATTCAATTTTCTCAGCTTTTCTCTTGAACAGACTTAATTTTGGTAACAAATTGAATTAATATCTTGTTTGTTTCTGGAGTATTTTCAGGTACAGGGTTTGCAGCATTTTTTATCAATATGGCAGTTGAGAATTTTTGTGGGTGGAAATTTGCTGCTACATTTGCTATTATACGACACTCGTACTTTGCTGGCTTCTTGGTGTATGCTTTGTTCAACTTGGCGTTGGTCTTTTCTTCAGTGTTCATTGTAACACATTTTGCGCCTGCAGCAGCAGGCTCAGGAATCCCTGAAATTAAAGGATACCTGAATGGTAATTTATGTCTTGCTTTATATGGTATCAAGTTATCATTGTGTATGTCGGCTATTTGCAATTTTTATTAATATCATTTTGATTTAAGTGGTGGATTTGTCATGCAGGCATTGATACGCCTGGAATCCTTTTATTTAGAACATTGATTGGAAAGGTCTGGTGCATTTTGGTGTTATCTGTCTTATTAGTAAATAAAACAATGTCTTTTAGGAAAGTGTCAGGGTTGACTGTTAAGTATTTTGTTTCTTATCAGTCCATGATTATTTGCTTTTGCAATTTCATTCCAGATTTTTGGTAGCATCGGTTCTGTGGGAGGTGGTTTGGCACTTGGAAAAGAAGGGCCTCTTGTTCACACAGGAGCATGTATTGCTTCTCTTGTTGGACAAGTAAGGCTATGCACATTAAGCCTTCATTGATCGGAAGAAAATATCTTTCCTTTTATCAGAATATTTATAATGTATTTCAGATTTCTACATTTGGTCTTTGATGCAACTAATATTTTATCTTATGATTTCATTGCATGTATTTTGCCTTGAGAAAAGGTGACTGTATTTCTGAGTGTCTATTTACAAAAAAGAAACTGGTATATACAGGCTAAAATCTTACAATGACATATAATGTTTCTAGCTATTCACCTACATTTAATTTAATTCTATCTACCTTTTTGTTGTTACCCATATGAAATTTTTGTATTGTGTCAAGTTTAAAGTCAACATCTATATTTTTCCCAAGTATAAGTCATGAACAGGTCTTGTCAAGTTTGTTTTTTAGTGTTATCTTTGTGGCTGTTTCTGAAATGTTAGTAGGATCAGGGAATGATACTCTTGAAGTTATCCATCATGGCAAAGGAAAAGAGGTCTAGAGATCATGTTTACACGATAAGAACAAGTTCAAGGTCAAAATATCATTGAGGGAACACCTTTGGGAATGAGGCATCAAAAAGAGAAAATGGCTTAGTGTGGTGTGCACCTGGACTAGAAAACACACCTTATAAAGGGAAATGGTATTCAGAGGGGTGCAGTAAAGCATTGGTGCGCGCCTTGTCAAATTAGATTGTTTTCAAATAAAAACAAGGGAAGGCATGTTATCAGGGATGCTTGTAAGGGAGAAGTGTGTCATGGTTAAAAAATGCAACTCACAATGTCTCATTCACTCTCAACTTGAAAGTAGATACCTAGACAAGAAAATTGTGCCTCATTAAAGGATTAGACAGCAAAAATAGGGGTGTGTGCAAGGTGGAATTGAGATGAAATCTATATCCATTGGGGCACACTGAGAAGAAGAGTCATTGCCTAAGGGGATTTAGACATAATTTTTTTGCAAGTTGCCTATGCAGGTGCTGTTGGAAATATTGTCATTGATGTTAAAGGTATACAGACAATTTAATTTTGTCATTGATGTCAAGTGTATGGGCAAGATTGTTGGATTGATTGCCAATGATGTCAAAGAGTTCATAGAGCAAAGATTAGTTGCCATCATTATCATTGATGTAAAAGGAAATCATTGTCAAAAGATGGTCGACTTCATGCAGCATTGATATTGCATCTATATTTGGAGGAATTATAACGAGCTCATGCATTGACACAAGTGATGAAAAAGCTATGCAAACTATTAAGGAGTCAAAGAATAGATCAGATTTGAATGAAGATAAAGATAAGACTAGGACATTGCATTCTGTAGATGGATTTATTGCTAACAAAATTGATTCCAGTCTCCTTAAGGTAGTTTCAAGTACCTTAATAGATAAATATATTGGTGAAGTACAAGCTGCAAATTATTCTCGAAAGGCTCTGTCCAGGTTATATGGTGAAGATATCGATGTAGGAAGGAAGCAAGAAGATTAACAATTATATTAAGGGAAATGCTCATAAAGGATAATTGAGATTATACATAATTTAAGTTGACTGGTCAATGGGTATTATGCTTAAAGAATAAAAGATTAAAGATGAGCAAATAATATTCATATGGGTAGCTATAAATAAATTAGGAAAGATTACCTTATAAAAAGAACAGCGATCTAAAGAAAGTCAACGATATAAGGCATATAAGACAAAATTTGTCTTATTCAAAAAGGTGAAGAAATTTGTCTTATTCAAAAAGGTATTTTGTCTTATTCACATGTCATAGCAATAATGGCCAAGTCATATGTCAAAGACAGTTAAAGAGCAGCCATAAATAAGTCTAAAAAGCAGTGCTTACCTTTGACAATATTATAATTATAATTATTATTATAAATATTAAAATATATTAATAATTTAAAATTTATGATCATTATGCTATTAAAAAAATGTAAGTATTGACAATTTAAATAATAAAGGAAATATTAAAAATATATATAAAATTAATATAAAGCAATAAAATCAATTTATAAATATAATACTAAGATAGGAAGTATATAACATTATAATAAAAAGAATAATGTCTACTTTTGCTTCTTTATAATAACCCCACTTCGAAACAGATTGGGCAATTCATGTTTACTTTTGACATATCTTTTGCGACCAGAGCTGCGACCATTCCTCTAGGTTGCGACCAGGGCTGCGGGATCTGCGTCCAGAGGTGTTTTGTATGCACGGGAGCCGTGCGATCTATGGTTGAACGAGACGTGCGTGTGTTTACTAGGGCTGAGGTCGGTTCACCTGGACTGCAGTTTCTAGATTCAGGGTGTGGGGCATGTGGGGCTTTTGTCGGGAAAAGTGGGCATAGAAAGACAAAGCAGAGGCAAGTTCCAAAAAACGACAAAGTGGAAAAGGGGGCTGCGTTTAAATAGGTCCTCTGTCACTTTCTCCACCTTTTTTGCTTTTCATTATTTTATTGTTTTATATTTGTTTGTCTCCTTTCTTCCATAAAGAGGCAACAACTGGCATACCTACATAAACTAGTAACCTCACAACAATCAAACAGTTATTCACCGCATGAGAGTAAACAGGGGGGGTATGGGGGAAAACCTAGGTCTGGCATGTCAGGATGTCAAGGCAGGGGGACCTCTAACATCGGTTTCAAACTCAATTTCAAAGCAAATGGGGGCATTGGAGTGCATATTGGGTAACAAAATAGCAAGCAAACCACAGGTGCAACTAAATGACCTCTTGAATCTTCTAGATCAAGAAGGTTTAAGGTTTTCAGGGTTTCACACTCCTCAAGGGTCAAACGGGTGGACCACTATTCAAGATGGGGGTTTGGCAACCTTTTTAGCCCCGTTGCTAGCAAGGTCGTCTTTGTCAAGTATTTTGAATCTTGTGAACCCAGAAGAAGGGTTGATCTTCGTAAATGCGAAACAATACAACGGGATTTTAAGGCGTAGGTTGGCTTTGAAAAGGAAATTGAAACAAAATCAAAAGAAAAACTTCACTTTGATTTTACCTAAGGTCTGTAATAGCAAGGCAGGTACATCTAAGGTGATATCCTAGAAAGAAGAGCAAACAAACCAAGCTGAACATAAAAGTAATGGGAAGGTAATAGGTAGCTTAGTGAACCACGAATCAAACACAAATATGGTGGGTGGGACCATGGGCAAGGCGGAAGAGTCCATTACAAACAAGATTGTCATTGAAAAGGCATCTCAGGAAATCTACAACCCCACGTCCTCACCACTATTATGGTCATTAGAATTATATGTAGAAGAGCTCATGAGGTTGAAAAGTAGACTCGATGCTCTAGAAACAAAGGGGATGTACGAAGGTAGCAGATTTAAAATAATTACTGAAGCAAACTGTAGGCTGGAAAAGGATAATAAAATGCTGCAAGATCAAATTTTAAATCTGCAATTTAACATGGAGAGGGGGCAGCAAGAATTGGTCACTCTAGGGCAAGAGTTAGACCAATTAAAAACAACAAAAAACGAGAAATCAACAGTAGAGGGAGGAGAAAATATAATGGAGTTAAATGGGATCCAAACAGCATTAGTAGACTTGGAGGTAAAAGAGAATTAGTTAAGGGTACACATAGAAGAGGCCAAATCTTGGTCGTGGATCATCAAACGAGCAAAAAGGAATCATTGAAAAACAAGTTAAAAGACAATTAAGAGAAGAAAAAGATAAACAAAGCAGGGTTACAAATATTATCATTAAAGGTTTGAGGGACTTCGGGGAGAAGGAGAGAACCGACATTCTAACAAGAGATTTTCTTAAAGATAAGTTGAAATGGGCAGGGCATATTCAACAAGCTAGTAGAATTGGAAGAAAGATAGATGGGGGAAGAGATAGGCATGTAAGAGTCACTTTGAGAAATTTAGAAGATAAGAATAAGATCTTAAAAAACAAGGGGTTACTTAAAGGCACACATATTTATCTAGATGAAGATTTGACCTTCAAGCAGCAAGAAAAACAAAGGAAAGAATGGGAGAAGGTGAAAACAACAAGAAATGAAGGCAAGTGGGCTTGGTTGAAGAACGGGAAAGCCCAAATTAGTGATCGTTTCTCAAACAAGAAATAGGAATTATGGGCCCCACAGGACTACCTACATGTTGTAAGCTGGAATTGTAGAGGATATCCATGGAGAAGAGGACCTGGTTTGGGGCCCATAGCAAAAGGGAAGGATATTATCATTCTTACAGAAATGCATGAACATGATGGCTGCAAAATTCCAGATTTCGAAGGGTATAAGAAAGTTTCAGTTTGGAACGAAGGAAATGAAATAGGTAAAGGTCATGGAGGGGTTGCAGTGCTAATAGCTGAGAAGTGGCAGGGAATTGTTGAGTTTGTAAAAGAAGACACAAATAAACAATACATATGGCTGCAAATAACTGAAAATGGAGTAACTTTTAGTCTAGCTGCTTGCTACTTTGCTCCAAAAAATTCAAAGTTTTATAAGAAGCGGAATTTAGACAACGAAGATCCGTATGCATCACTAAAAAAGATATCTCTACTTTTAACATACTTGGAGATGTGGTTTTAATGGGTGACTTTAATGCAAGGACAGCCAATAATCAGTCTCTTCAGTTGAGCAGTGAAGGAAAAGGAGAGAACAATCCTTTATGGTTGGAGGAAGGTGGTGGTCTCCATTGGGAAAGAACATCTCAAGATGATAATGGCACTGTGAATTCGTTTGGGACTGAATTACTTGGGCTTTGTAGTTTGTTTGGCATGGTTATTTGCAACAGGGTGAGAGATTGGCTGAAGTCTGGGGGAGTCACTTGCAAGACTTACAATGGTCAAAGTGTGATAGACTATGTGGTTTGCTCTCAAAGTTTTAGTTCTAGGCTGCTGGAGTTTGACATAGAGGACTGTCCTATTGAGTTGAAATCTGACCACTTACCTCTTCGCGTTAAGCTTCACATTTCTCCAATCAATCAACACAACAAGCAAGTTCAACACATGCAAAAAAATGCCCTTCCCAAGGGTAAAATCCTCATAAATCAGGAAAATAAAGAAATATTTAATGCTGTTCTTAAGCAGCAGTTCCATGATTTGAAGAATGAAGGAGAGATTAAAGCTGTTAAAGAGGTTGATGCCCATATTCATTGCAATTTGCTGATCCCAATAATCCACAAAGCATTAAATGCATGCAAAAGGTCTCTTCCCAAGGTGGGGGCTGCAAACACATTTCTGGCAAATCCGTGGTATGATGATGAGTGTAAGGCAGCCAAGAGATCGCTAAAGGAGAGTGATATGGACAAAGAATACAAGAAAAAATATGTAAAATTAGTGCAATCCAAAAAAACAGAGTAAATGAAAGAAGGAAGGAGCTAATCTCGGTTGGGAAGCAAAATCCTAAAGGCTTTTGGAGGGAACTGCAGCAAAAGAAAAAGAAGTTGGAAAACAATATCATAGATGCCCAATGGTTAGAGTATGCTAGGCTCCTTTATGAGCGGGTCCACGAGAAAGGCTATCCTCCAGTTGTTAACACATCAATGGAACTATTCACTGTGGATGATATTAAACAGGGAATAAAGAAGTTAGCAAGTGGGAAAGCGTAGGACATAGATGGGATACAGGCTGAATTTTTAAAGTGGGGGATTGAAGCTCTTGCTCCTTACATAACAAGAATTTTCAACAATGTCAATCAGGAAGGCTTTCCTTTGGAGTGGACTACTAGTGTGGTCATTCCTTTGTTTAAAAGTGGTGATATCTAACCCATCTAACTACCGCACAATTATGGTTAATCCTATCTTTGGCAAGCTCTTTGGGAGCATGGTTGAGCGTAGGATCACAACTGGGCAGAAAATGAGGGCAAAAGGGCAAAGGGGCAGGCAGGCTTTAGATCTAGGCACTCTACCATTGATCACTACATCACCCTTAGACACTTGATTGAGAAGATTTGGGACTGCCAGGGTGAGGAAGCTTATTGCTGTTTCGTTGACTTCAAGAAAGCTTTTGACACGGTGCCTAGGGACAAACTTTGGAATAGGATGGAGGAATTAGGCATTCCAAATGTGTACAGAGCAGTTGTTCACAGGTTATATGAGAAGGTTAATGCTAAAATCAGAACAAGTGAGGGTATGTCAGAGTGTTTTGGCAGCGACATTGGAGTTAAGCAGGGCTGCCCTTTATCTCCCATGCTTTTTGGGCTTTACATTGATAAGTTGGAAGCTTGGTTAAGCAAGGATGGAGGGGACGGTAATCAATTGGCAGGTTATGTAGTGAAATTACTTCTATATGCTGACAATCTTATTTTAATTTCAAAAATAGCTCATGGGTTAAGAGAACATTTGAAAGCTCTAGAACACTTTTGTTAGGAAGTGGGGATGCAAGTGAACACCACCAAAACCAAAATCATGATTTTCTCTTTGAATAGAAAAGAAAAATAGCATATCTTTCTTTTTGAAGGTAGTCCGCTTGATATAGTGAAAGAATACAAATATCTTGGGATTGACTTTCACCATAAGCTCAGTTGGGAGACTTGTAGAGCGAAATGATACATGGAGGTTGGAAAGCCTCTTTCCTGCTGCAAAACAGATGTAGGAAAGCAGAACTTTGGGATTGGAAAACCAAGAAAACTCTTTTTGGTTTACTTGTCACGCTAGTTATACTTTATGGGTGTGAAGTGTGGGGAAGCAATTTGTCAAAGTGCAGCTGGAGACAAATAGAAAGAATCCAAAAACACCTAATAACAAGCAATCTCAAAGTTAAGGCCACGGTCCCATATGAAATTCTTTTAGCTGAAGCGGGGCTTTTCCCTTGGAGGCATCGGCGATGACTCGGTTGATAAGTTATCTAAAGAAGATTGAAAACATGGACAACCACTGGTGGCCCAAAGCGGTTATGGAGGAGGCACTAAACCGTAGAAAGAAAACCTGGATGAAGCAGAACAACAAGTGGTTGAACAAGTGGGACATCAAATTACAGGAGTGTCCTAGCACCAATAGTGAAATAAAAAATTACGTGAAGGAAAAACTTAGGACTGCCATGTGGTCAAATTAGATTGGGCAAAAAAAAGCTTACTACGTCAAAGAGTTTAACCCGACAAAGGATCATGGTGAAAAAACATATTTAGGGGCTGCTATTAAAGAGAAAGCGAGGGTGTTAGTTGCGCAGCTGAGGACGGGATCGCATCATCTTAGATGTGAGACCGGTAGATGGAAGTCTCCTAAGGAAACATGGGAAGAAAGAACCTGCATATTCTGCAATAAGGGGGTGGTTGAGACGGAACGACACTTCTTGATGGAATGCACAGCTTATGAAGACATCCGTAAACAGTAAGCAAATAGTTTGTGTATGGACGATATGCAGCAGTTATTTGAGGACGATAGGATCAACCAGACGGCCAGCCTTCTGGTCAAAATCAATAGTAGATCTGATTTAGAAAAGAGCATGAAAGAAAATTAAGTTGTGTCTTGGTCCCATAGACTGTTTAGTCTCGTGGACGTCATTAAAATCTTTCATTTCATTTCATTTCATTTCATTTCATTTCTGTTATCATGTTTACTTTTGGTATATCTTCTATTATCTCGTGAAATATTTGTATCTTCTCTTTAAGCTCCGTAAAGAGGTTTGGAGTGCATGATTTGGTTGTTCCCTGTGTGATACTCAAGTAGGAGAGAGTCATATCCTTCATTATGGATGGAGTTTTTACTGCAAATTACTTCCATTCTTGCAGGTCAATTGGGTCGTCCCCTATCTCCTTCAGATTGAAGGTAATTATTCACGTAAATGCTCCAGCTGAATAATATCAAAATTGTATGTTAGTATGGTGAAGTGGCAATGTTGACCTTTTAATCCCCGTCAACATAATATATGACTTATAATAATGGCTACGAACCTATATATATCGGCAATGTCTGATCCTCACTTCAATCGCAAAGATCTTTGGCCGCGATATCCTTCCAATACTGAGCCGTGTACGTATTAGTAACCGATACATAGTCCTTGCAGTCCTTTTGGGGTCAATATTGAACGTTTGGGAGGAGGGCCGACACCCTTGTTGTTGGCAAAGGTGGATAATGTCACATTCACTCAACCATATTAATATCGCTGCTTCAAGGAAGCACAATCAAACGGATCAATGCTTAATTAATTAGTTAAAGTCTTTGTCAATAAAGTCAAACAAGTATAATAAAATTTAAAAATGGCAGCGATTATTCTTTATAAGGAGAACGACTCACTAGGAAAAGGAAAGTAACAAGGGAACACAACCCTTTGAATAGATGCCTCTCTTCGTATGATGAGGATATAAACGAAGTAAGAAAGAAGGGCAGGGGAATAGGTAGAATTCAGATTTAAATATTTATTTTCAGATTGGGACAGCTTTTGATGAGCAGCTAATAATCATCCATGGAAGCATAAACAATAATTGAATAAATCAGGGAATATTGCAGAGATATAATCCACGAATGGAAAAAAAGAAATAATGGTCTGCACTCAGAAAGACAACAGAAATGGAATATATAATCAGGTTTAAAACACAGAAAGATATAAACAACAAATTGGAGCAAAAATAGAACAAATAATCTGTGAGTATATGAAAGAGATCAGATTCAATCTAAAGATTGCAGACATACTGATTTGCATAGCATCAAACAGGAAAGAAGGGAAAAGATTAATAGCAGTCTGCACATTCTGGCAATACCTGAGACATTTACGACATATTATTCTATTGAAGTATAAAGTAAGAAAGGAAGGAGTTGCTAAAGGACAAGGGAGTTCTGTAGATCGGTGGCTGTGAGAATCAGGAAGAGCCCTAGCAGATCGAATCCGGGTAAGTATAAATACCTGCATAAATTCGATTCTCCCTATATTGCTAAATGTGAAATGGTGTATGTATTATTGATCTCTATATGGACTGATTCAATATGTAAGATAAAATATGGTCTGCATTTTGATAATCTGATTGTAGTGATAAGGGATGACCGAGGCCTACGAGGATGACCGAGGCCTGCTGCATGTGGGCCAAGAGGGGTGTACTGCTCTTGGGCTTATAAGGAGTGATTTCCGGGACACCCTGCTGTAGTTGCACCCTCAACCTCCCATCATGATGATTGATTAAGAAATAATGGTTATGATAAGGGGAACGGTGATAGGATGCCTCACTAGGCACACCACCCCATATGGATGGCAAGAGGCCACATGGGGCCAAGATGGGTGTACTGCACTTGGGCCTAGGGTAGAGGGTTTCTTGGGCACCCTATCAGACCATTTTGTTCTAGGAAGAATGAATTAGAAACCTAAAAGATTCCAATATATTTATGATATGATATTTGTTTCTTGTTATAGATGTTTACTAACCTATTTGCAGGTCTTAAACAGGTAGTTGTATCACTAATCTTACTTTCCTTGTTTTTTTTACATATTCAAATGAGAGCATCATATAATATTATCTTGTAAATATTTTCTAATTCTGTCTTATGGGACCTAATCAAATTATAGATATTCCCTAAACCAAATTGATTATTTGAAATTGATAAATTGGGACAGATTTAGGGGTTTTCCAAATTTGGGGACATTACAGCAATGATAATCTATGAGAATAATAACAGCGATTAAATAAAAGAAAGAAAAACATTTGTTAAGAACAGCGCTTTAAATTAGTAAGCAGCGATTGTATCATTAAGACAGCAATAACAACTAAAAGGCTCATTAAAAGGAGGCGATCTATATTATGAAGGCAAGTTACTAACAAAAAGAAATGATTGTTTAAAAAGGAGGAATGATCATAAAGGCAGCGATTAGTAAATAAGAAGACATGTCTCTTCAAAGAAATATCTGTTCCAAGGGGTATGACTCTTAGAGATAAAGATATAAATGGAATAAGGAGATTAAAAAAAGAAGAGCAGATATACAGCAGATATGTGAAGAATATGCATGAAAAGAATATGAAAAATATGTGCAGATATTTATGAAGAATATATGCAAAGTATGAAAAGAGGATAAAGGCAGTGACTGAGTTAAAACAAATTTGTTAGTGAATGACGTGACTATTCAAATGGTTGTATTCATTTCAAAAAGTTGCATCCATTCATAGAATTATTAAAGATATAAGGTAAATCATTCAAGTGGAGAAGAAGTGTGTGTGGAGAACAAACAACATATCAAAACACCAGCAAGTGAAGAGAAAATTATAAAGAGTTAATTTGCAGATTGGATGAAGAGATGGTAAGAAATTTTATGGGATATTTGCAATCAGATTTATGTCAGATTTAAGAAGTATTTATGGCAGATTTATGAAGAAGGATTTATGGAAGATTTGTGAAGAAAAATACATAGAGATTTAATGAAGTTTATGTGTAGATGATCTAAGAGCAGATTATAAAAATGAGATTTATGTGAGATATATGAAAGAGATTGAATTGTCCATCATCTGTTGAAGGAGTAACATAGAAGGTGGTACTTTGTTTTGGAAGTAGGTTCTTCCTAAAGAAGATATTGGTGTCTCTCTAGTGGGTTGGTGCTTATAAATTGAATGAGGGGTTGGTACCTTTAGTGGGTTGGTGCTTACAAATTGAATGAGGTGTTGGTGCCTCCAGAATTTGTAAAAAAAAGTTTAATAAAAACAATATTTTTGCTATGGTTTTCTATATTAAGGGTTTCCATGTAAATTGTGTGTTATTGTGTTATGTTTACACATCTTATGATGTTGTTATTATGCAATTGATATGCTCATGGTATTAAGTTAGAAAAAGTAAAAATCATTGTTATATTGATTCACCCCCCCTCTCAGTATAACCATGTGCTCATCAGGTGCACTTGGCAAGCATGGGCACACACCATAAAGAAGAGAAATTTGAAGCAGTTGAAGGAAATTTAGAGTCAATTGAGAGGTGTGCATAGAGCATGTTCAAGTGTGCCACACAATGAAGAAAATAGTGTTTAAATGCTTGTGTGGTAGGTAGATTTTTCAAAGTTAAAAACCCCATTCACAGACGTGCACTTGGCCTAGGAGCATGCACTATAACAAAGGAGAAACTCAAAGATAAATCTGCATTTTGAAATACACATTGGGCAGTTTGGTGCATGTTTGGGGTGTGTGTGGGAGCATGAAGTGTGCACCTATAGAAAGGGAAAATCAAATGTTAAAAAATCATAGTGTATAGTCGTGCACTTGATAGTGGAGATCAAAATTCTTCAAATTTTTACATTGACAAGGACATGCCTATAGGAGAAGTGTGCACCTCAACAAAGGAGTGAATTCAGAATGTAAGCATAAAAGATGCCTTTGTTAGGTGTTTGTTTAGGGTGTAGGTGCACACCTCACTAAATAAAATCTAATTTCAAACTGAATTTCCAAAATCCAATTCTCAGGTGCACGCCTAAGGATGAAGTACACCTATACAAAGGAAATCAAAAGTGCAAGTTCAAATTTTGTGTTATAGTGTATTGGTTGATGAAACACACACGTATATTGAGAGGGGGGTGAATCAATATAGATTAAAACTTTACTCCTTAACTTAATCAAGTATAGCAATATTACTTCAAGCCCTAATTATCCATAGCAATATCATTCATGCAAGTTGTAGCAATTGAGAACATGCACAAGAGACACACAAATTTTATGTGGAAACTCTTACAGGAGAAAACCACAGAAAAATCTTGCTAGTATAAATCTTCTTACAAAATTTGTTGGCACCAACCCACTGGAGACTCCAATCCCCACCATTGAATACCAACTCAGCAAGAGACTCAAATCTCTTTTATAATAAGAGGCTCCAACCTCATGATCTCCTCAAGTAGGAGGCTCCAACCTCTACAAGAACAATGTGATAATTTTATTTGCAATTTCTCAGATCTGCCAACACCTTCTCACAAATCTGATAAAATCCCCTTCATAGATCTGCAATATAGTCTTCACAAAAGCAGCAATAATGTCTTCACAAATTCGGCAATAATGTCCTCATAAAATCTGCAATAAAGTCTTCATGAGATCTGCTCATAAACTGCCATGATCTTACTAGTATCACTTATTTTTCCCTTCACAAAATTGCTGCCATAAATCTGCTCACATATGTCTTATAAATTTGTTTGGATAGCCTTTTATTTCTGCTCTTTATATAAGAATTATTCCTTGAATTGATTAATTTTGCCTCACCTTCAAACTTGTATTTATACTTGCCCAAAGCAACTCTTCACCCAAGGGAGGCGACCCATCCAAGGGGGGTCAGCCATGCAACAAATAATTTTTTATTTATTTTAATTTCTTTGTCCAAAGTTGGGCACACCTCTCTAGGGGGTCGGCCTCATAAATAATAAAGCATTTATGGTCACCACAAATCACCAAGATGCCTTTGACATCAATGACTAACATTTTTCCAACATTGGTTTGTGTGAAAAGTAGAAGTGCATGCCTATTTGGAAGTCTATCTTAATTCATGCTAGAAGAGCATATTTTGAGATTTGCTATTTTTAGCTTGAAGTAAGCTACTTTTAGATTATCTATCTTTAAATTTCTTTCCATGCAAGAGATGTGAGTTTTAAGTGACAGTTTGTAATAATTTGTATCATCAGTTTAATTGGCACTTACATGGTTTTAACTTTAGTTGTAGAGGATAGGATTTTTTTTCATAAAGATTGCATTGCATGCAATCAAGTTAATAACTATAGTAGAAGTAGTAGTTAGCTTTTTATTTATTTCACAATAATTTTGTGAACATAATAAATAAATTCGCACATGCATATTGCTAAATTTTTTATTCAATATTAATATTAATACAAATTTTTGTGTCTATTAAATAGAATTTATTATGTCAATCTTGCTTTTAAATTTCTATTGAAATGTTTTTTTATATATGTTAAGGGAGATTAAATTGATTTTAGGAAGTTTCAAGCTTTATATTGTAGGTTTGTTCAAAGTTGAAGATTATGACTTTGGATTGATCTCCCAATTTAATTTAGTGAGGCATTCATATTCTTATGTGTTTAATCTGTCCAATCTTAATGTTTATTTAGATTGTTTATTTTCTACTTTTAGAGGCATTCATAGTATTTATTTTTAGTCAAAAAACATAAAATCTTTTTCCTTGAGTTGAAGAGCATCTCAAACTTTTGCCCTAGGTGAATCCAAAAAAGGCACTTTTAACTTTTATTCAACATGAATATGAACCACCTAGAAAATCAATAAAGATTGTGAATAGCAAGTACATATTGCTCATAGTAGGTTAGTTTTTGTTTTACAAGGGGCTTTCCCTTCTAATTCCAATAGTGGTTGTACCCCACTTGTGCACCATTTTGTGGAGCATTGAAAGATGCAAATTAAAATGCTCACACATTTTCAATGGTTTCAGCTGCTCACCTATTTACAATTTATTTCTATCTACCTTTTCCAATTGCTCCAGAAGTCCCACTTACATGTGGATTTTATTCATAAGTCACTCTAGTTAAATTACTTACTATTATATATCCTTATTATTTTATCATTATTGAAGAGGAAATTGTCTGTTTCAAACCTTCACATGAGATTTGAGAACTTACTTGGAAAATATGACTTAGAATCACTTGTTCTATGCTATTAGAGTTTCTTTTTGATTGAAAAGGTATGTAATGGTTTTTCCTTTGTCATTGGTAAGTGTGAACAGTGAGCAAAGTGTCTTTAGTCATCAATAGTTGAAATGCAACAGTGAACCTCATGATGAGTGATAAAAACCTCCTCCACCAAATGAGATGGCTTGTACATCCTAAGCTTGCTCATATTGACAACATCATGGTGTGCAGCTATGTTGGAAGATTGAGTTGAAATGCATTAGATTTGATTTCTTGGGGAATAGCCTAAGGTTCACAAAAAGACCCTATTGATTGGTGGACATGATATGGGAAGGATATGCCAGAGACGAGACAACTTTCCATTTGTTTACACTCGTAGGTTGTTAGTTTCTTTGCTACAGAGAGCAATTGGCCCACGTATAGTTTCATCCATTAGTTCATAGTGCCTTGAGACTTTAGGATTGGTAGACTTAATCCGCACGTTGGGATGTTGATCCCGAAGATGTTAGATTGCTTGACAAGGAGCAGCAGCTAGGATTGGTCAGGTTTCCATTGGATGAGCCACAACTTGAGCCACAGAGTGACCCAAATTTAGAGAGATCAAATGAGCCACAGCTGTAGTTAGTACATAGTACTACATTTTGTTTATGTTGCTATGTCTATCAAAGAAGTTTGAACAATGAAATCATAAATTTCTTTCTTACACTTATTTATTGGTGCTATATTGCTTTCACTGTCAGTGATATAAACTATGAATCATGATATATTTTGCAAAATGACAAAATTTTTGTTTTACTTTGAATTTTCTATTGCTGCTATATTGCTATCAGCCTATCACTTATTGATACAATGAAATATCCCCCTTAGATTTTTTAAAAATTTGAACACATGAAACTTCATCCGTTAATGTTAGCCCAATAATTATAATCAGCTGAAAGATAACCCTTCACTTTCTGATCACCTAGATCCCAAGGTGGGCAAGGTGAGGGCATATGGTGCGAGGGGATCGTTAGATGAAATCTGAAACTGAAAGTACAATGCTGTAGGTGGCTAGCCAACCATAATGGAAAAGTAAATGCCTAGGCGGTGAACCGACCATAAAGAGCTCTACCACTTATTCAACAGGGATGAAAATACAAATGGAAATGTAAAACAACTCAACCACTTATTCAGCAGGAGTGATAAACAACTGAAAATAAAGCAACTCGACGAATTATTCAGCGGGAGTGAGATATACAAAATATAAAGTGTAGAAATATAAAGGCTGATCAGTACTACTGAAAATTAGCGTTACAATATAAAGCTTCAGCTGCACTAGAAAGGAGATATACATAGCAATGGATCATCAACATGTTAGGGAACAATCTCGAATGTCAAATACAACGTAATCAACAGGAAGCATGATGAGTATATGAAATATATCAGGTCTGATATAAAAATGCAGCAAACAGAAAATCAGACCAGCAAGCACAAAAATGACCTAAATGCTCATATCTTGCTCCAAACTTCTCTGTTTGATCTGAAACTGAATGCAAATGAGAGCTAGAAGTTGGGTGACCAAGACCACTTTGAGAAGACACCACTACGCAGCCCAGATATTTAATGCACGATTCCCAATGCAGCCACAATGAAAGGTACAATCTTCAAAAGGGGCGATTTGATCTAGAAATTCAAAGAATCACTCAAAAATCATGAAACCTTGAGCAAATGGACGCCTAGGGTAGAGGAATCAACATGAACAATACCCAGATTGATAGCAAAATCCCACAAAAAGCTGTGAACAAAAATGTGCTTCAGCCAAGCACTTTCAACAACGTCAAAATCAGATTATACATCAACAAAGTATTCCAAGTCCAATAAGCTCAATCTGCACTCTTAAATGAAACACAGTCTTTGAATTTAGATAGGTACTATCTTGCAAGTACGAAACTGAATGGTGCCAGAATGTAATGTCCCTTACCTAGCCTTGTTCTTGAATTTGCTTGTTTTTCCTAGAATTTCGATTGTTGATTAGATTTAGGGTTTCTTCTTTCCAAAAGGAATGTGTTTCTTTAACGAAATAATCCTAGATTGAAATCTGCATTCACCAATTTAATAACATTTCCACATACACATATATATGTTAGCAATAATATCTAGATATCCAAAATATATTCATAATCATAAAGCAATTAATGAAGCATAAGAGGAGTGCCCCAAGTGGATCCGCCCTGAAGCCCTCATGTAAAGCTCAAGAGGATGTCCATCACAATCCTTCTTGCCTAAGGGCTTAGTACCTGTATACTCCACTCATGGCAACACCTTGGAAGACACTCATCCTATCAGGGGAGAGGAACCATAGAGTCCAAGTGGCCTAAGGCCTACCACCTTCTCTTGCCCAATCCCGTATCTTGGGCCTAAGGGGCAGAGACCTAGGTGGAACCCCCATCTTTCTATAACCCAATCCCTAGTCAAGGGCCTAAGGGGCTGCAAAGCCCAATCCCTTGTTAAGGGCCTAAGGGGCTGAAAGTGGGGTTTTTAGGCAATCCATTTCACCCATGTTCCATCCATCCTAATAGGTTTACAAGCACATAGCAGACAATCTTTAAACAATCAGATATATTTTCCTTCATCCAAGATTTATTTCATGCCTATAATCAAATATATTTTCATTTACCAATGGTTCTTTAAGTTCATCATTTCCTATGATAATTCTCATTATGCTAAGATTAAAGGAGGTCATTATATCAATAATCAAATTAACAATATCTAGTTCTTATATTTAGAATATGCTAAATATTATTGCTAAGTGAATACATCACCTGTACTGTTGTGTCTTCCCATGATTCTTAATTCCTTAGTTGCCTTCTTTCAATCTTACATTTGATTGATCATAAATATTAATCTATCCATTTTTATATTATGATCGTAATTACTTATAAGGCTCAATAATTGCTGCAAGCATCATTATTGCAATGATCATGTGTGTATATATATAATTATTTCTAATTAATTTTAATCTTCCAATAATCACTTACTATAAAACTTACTTCCCCAAATATATTCTTGACAATAACACTTAATCAAATAAATCTCCCATAGATTAATTCATTTCCCATCTGCTGCTTTATGCAGATTTCTAATTGATTCCTTTTTATTTCTAATTCTTACATTCAATGTCTTTTTATATCTATGTTAAAGGATACATCTTTTCAAGAGTGATGTCCTTATGAAAAGACACAAACATTTATTTAAACCTTCATTATTATTTTTAAACCACTTTTATTTATTTATTTTATTTTATTTTCAAACTGTTGTCTTTTAAAAGTGGAATCGCTGCCCTTTAGAATATTCGTTGCCTTTCAATATAGCTGTTGCTTTTATAATGAAGCCTTTTTTCTTCACTAATAATCACTGCATTACCTCTTCAATAAATAAATATTATTTCTTAATGTTTATTCTTAAAATAGTGGTTTTATATGTATTATAATATTTATGACTAAAATTATAATAATATTTTATTAGTATTATTTTGTATTATTTTTTCGTGTGAAATCTCTATTATTATGATATTTATAATGTACTAATATTAATTGTCTTGTTTATTATAATAAATGTATTATAATTATAATATTATCTATGATACTAATATTTAGATTGCCATTACATTTTTGATATTTATTTATCTAGTTATTTATATTGCACACTAAAATGTGTTTTGTGATTATGATTTACTTATTTATTTTAATTTTCATGTGTTACTACTTTGGGACATGACAGTATGTGTTCCTCGAAGCAAGGGCTCTAAATTCAATTCAGCAACAATTCGATATAATAAACAATAATGGATGCCAAAGTGAGAGCAAGGCACTGAATATATAACTTCTCTTCTTGGAATTCGAATCATTTCTTTAACCTCCAAGAGGGATGCCCAAAGGTTGAGGAATAATAAAATATTATTAAATGCTTTTGTTTCATCTTCCTAGGCGTCCATTTGAGACTTAGGCAATTATTTCACTTTTGAATATTCAATTCTCTAATTGGGACGCCCAAGTATAATTCCCTTTTTTAAAAACAACTTGAAGTCACACGCCCAGGGTTAGGGGTCCAAAAATAATAATAAAATATATTTGTGACTTAAGTTATAACTTTCCTTTTTGAGCCCAAGAAGACTGGAGATACCTTTGCCAAAACTGAATTGCCTTACTGCCAGAAATAGACAATGTGCTGAACTGTTGCTAAAATAGCATTGTCATAATTAGCACTTAACTAAAATTAGCATATTGCTAAAAATAGTAAGTGACTCCAAACTCATTTTAAGCACAATTCGGGCAGCCATCGTAACTTACTAAAAATAGTAAGTTCGGGAAAGGTCATCAGATGCAGATGCATGCTATACCATTCTAAAGCTCTTTGAAAACCCAGAAAGACCTAGAAACCTTATTGCAAAACTCCTGCATGCAAACCCTTAAAAGTTCAACTGAAACCTCCTATAAAATAGGAAACTGTAATTTCACTTCCAACTAGCCTATGGGCCTCCGAGAATAGGCTAACAGTCACTGGAATGCAAAGGGATAAAATGGGGACATTACATTCTGCCCTTCCCAAAGATTGCTTGTCCTTAAGCAATGCCACCACAATTCCAGAAAAAATTGACTGATCCACACCAAACCAAATAGGATCTTAGTGTCCCATGCCCATCTTAGGAAGGACCCACCATGTCGATGCTGCACCACTTTGATCACATCCGTGAAATCATCGTGCCTTGCTTGCACTATCCTCCCCTGTAATCCCAAAATGTTACCATCTATGAGACTCAAGCTGAAAAACCTGGAAGGATTGAAATCAATACCTTGCAGCATCTCTTTCCCAAATGACTTTGAGAAGTCCATATCTGCAATGCCACTGTCTATCACAATCCTAGGCAATAGGAAGGATAGTCTACTCAACTCAAAATCACATGCCTTAGCGTATCTCGTCAAAGTGTCTAGTAAAGTCACTACTGCATATGTGACTTCTCCAAAACTTCTTGCAAAGAGGAAAGCCATCCCTTGCAAGAGATCAACAAAAGTATCATCATAATACCTCACACAACCATGAAGACTCTTGAAAAATCTGTGTGTTCCAACTCCAAGAGTCTCATAATGATGAACCAAAGCATGTGAGGGTTCGCTGACCTGAACCAAAATTGTAAGAAAACTATCAGAATTTGCATCACTAACCCCCATAAGATGAACTTTGAGAGTAGGAAAAGTTTGAAGAAACCAATAATCACTGCTGTTCAAAGCTAGGATCAGCGAAGTACAATGTGCTCTACACAGGGGATAATATTACTGCCATAGGAATTCCCAAGTATGAGCACGTGAAATTAGCATTTTGTTGCACCCAAAAAACTCATAAGTGACTGGAAAGCACACCAAAGAATTCTCCAATTGAAATCTTCCACCTCTTTGACAAGAAATAATGAACCAACTTTCCTGAACAAGAGTAATTCTCCAAGTAAGGTGGCTGGTCTGCAACCAATCAGCAAACTCATGCCTCAAAATCTGCCCCTTTCTAAGCCAAGGAACACTCCCAAGAGTAACCATCCGTTCATCTCTCCAACCCATACTTAAAATTTCTCTTCAATCCATTTGTTGATGAACAAATGGGACCATCAAGTGGCTGGTAAGAAAGGTCACAACACCATTGATTCTGAAATTTTGCTCCTTATCCCTCCAAGGATCCTTCCTACCATACCCAATAAACTTTGTCATACCATGTTGGGGATGCCAAACAAGGATACCCAACCAAGAATGATCCGCAACACACTAGAAGAAGTACACAACACATCTCCAAGTGCCAATCAAAACCAAATGCACACTCAAAAAAATAGTGACTTCTTTGGTGAACTCTTGAAGCCTATCCATGAAAGCATCTACAACTATGGAGCATGGAACAATTGCTGTCTTCAAATCCAATTCCTAGAACAGACTAGTATGATTTAAAACAACACTCAAACCAAGGGATGGATTGTCAAACATGTACACTTCCTGTTTTGGTCCTTCTTCCTCCCATGCTTCGTGGATAACAAATCTGAAATCTCCTCTCCTTGCTGCTGTAATAAGATTTTCAGCAGCTACCAAGGCAAGTTTGGTTAACACCTTGATGTCAAAGATGTGGATGTCTCCGAGTCGCAACACTTCCAAAGTGGAAACTACATCCTCTAACCCACTTATGCATTCACTAACCAGCGACTCCAAAAGATTACTAATCACAGAGTGCAACTCATCCTCATGCTCTCTGAGACGTTTGAAATCAGCTAGTTGATCTTCTACCTCCGTTAAAGCCAACTGAGCATTCTCTAACATGTCCTTCGTTGATTCAAGCTCAAGAGTAAACTCATCAACCTTTCCCTCTTTTTCTTGGAATGCACTATTGGTTTTCTTTGCGAATTCATAGGCATAATCCCGATCTCTAATCAAGCGTAGATACTCTGGTTTCATAATTTCCAAGGAGTCTTTGATGAATTGCAAATTAGGAAGAGTGACTCCATCCCTAACTCCTTTTCGTCTCTCTTCAGTCTGAGCCTTCCATAGGAATTCTTCAAAAAAACTATATGTGCGGTCAAATTTGGATAGAGCTTGCACTTCATCTTCAATGGCTAATTTGAATTGACCTTTCCATCCATAAGAATGCAAGGATGGTGAACTGCTGATAGGCTGCATTTCAAAGTCAGAACTTTGTTTCTTGTCTTCGCTGTCCTCATAGCTGCTCCAAGACTCTTGTCTTTCACCACCCACCAGCTGAAAATGCTCAAGATCATGAAGAGGATCAGATTCTACAAATTCTTCAAGCCTTTGCTTACAATCAGATGGTAGGAAAACCAACTCTAATACCACTGAAATATCCCCCTTAGTTTTTTTTGAATTTGAACACATGAAACTTCACCCGTTAACGTTAGCCCAATAATTATAACCAGCTGAAAGATAACCTTTCACTTTCTAATCACCCAGATCCTAAGGTGGGCAAGGTGAGAGCATACGGTGTGAGGGGATCGTTAGATGAAATCTAAAACTGAAAGTACAATGCTGCAGGCGGCTAGCCGACCATAATAGAAAAGTAAATGCCTAGGCGGATAACCGACCATAAAGAGCTTTACCACTTATTCAGCGGGAGCAAAAATACAAATGGAAATGTAAAACAACTCAACCACTTATTCAGCAGGAGTGATAAACAACTGAAAATAAAGCAACTCGACCACTTATTCAGCGAGAGTGAGATGTACAAAATATGAAGTGTAGAAATATAAAGGCTGATCAATACTACTGAAAATCAGCGTTACAATATAAAGTTCAGCTGCACTAGAAAGGAGACATACATAGCAATGGATCATCAACATGTTAGGGAACAATCTCCAATGTCAAATACAATGTTATCAATAGGAAGCATGATGAATATATGAAATATATCAGGTCTGATATAAAAATGCAGTGAACAGAAAATCAGACCAGCAAGCACAAAAACCACCTAAATGCTCATATCTTGCTCCAAACTCCTCTGTTTGATTTGAAACCGAATGCAAATGAGAGCTAGAAGCTGGGTGACCAAGACCACTCTAAGAAGACCAACTACGTAGACCAGATATTTAATGCACGGTTACCAATGCAGCCACAATGAAAGGTACAATCTTCAAAAGGGGCGATCTGATCTAGAAATTCAAAGAATCACTTAAAAATCATGAAACCTTGAGCAAATGGGTGCCTCGGGTAGAGGAATCAATAGGAACAATACCTAGAATGATAGCAAAATCCCACAGAAAGTTGTGAACAAAAACGTGCTTCAGCCAAGCACTTCCAACAATGTCAAAATCAGATTATACATCAACAATTTGAAATCAACAAAGTATTCCAACTCCAATAAGCTCAATCTGCACTCTTGAATGAAGCACGGTCTCTGAATTCAAATAGGTAGTATCTTGCAAGTACGAAATTGAATGGTGCTAGGAGGTATGCGTTCCTCAAAGCAAGGGCTTTGAATTCAACTCAACAACAATTCGATACAATAAACAATAATAGATTCCAAAGTGAGAGCAAGGCACTGAATATATAACTTCTCTTCTTGGAATTCGAATCATTTCTTTAACCTCCAAGAGGGACGCCTAAAGGTTGAGGAATAATAAAATATTATTAAATACTTTTGTTTCATCTTCCTAGGCATCCATTTGAGACTTGGGCAATTGTTTCACTTTTGAATATTTAATTCTCTAATTGGGACGTCGAAGTATAATTCCCTCTTTTAAAAACAACTTGAAGTCACACGCCTAGGCATAGGGGTCCAAAAATAATAATAAAATATATTTGTGACATAAGTTATAACTTTCCTTTTTGAGCCCAAGAAGACTGGAGATGCCTTTGCCAAAACTGAATTGCCTTACTGCCAGAAATAGACAATGTGCTGAACTGCTGAATTGCTGCTAAAAATAGCACTGCCATAATTAACACTTACTAAAAATAGTAAGTGACTCCAAACTCATTTTAAGCACAATCTAGGCAGCCGACGTAACTTATTAAAAATACTAAGTTCGGGAAAGGTCATCAGATGCAGATGCATGTTATACCATTCTGAAGCTCTCTGAAAATCTAGGAAGACCTAGAAACCTTACTACAAAACTCCTGCATGCAAACCCTCATAAGCTCAACTGAAATCTCCTATAAATTAGGAAACCCTAATTTCACTTCCAACTAGCCTACGGGCCTTTGGGAATAGGTTAACAGCCATTGGAAAGCAGAGGGCTAAAATGGGTCATTACATACAGCCATGTTTATTACATTTGGAATCTTTGATTTAATTTTAATATTGATTCGATACATTATATGAATGTCTAAACTTAAATTTTGATGTCATGTATGGCCAAACTTGTCGAAATTTGAGTATCACTGTATATATTTGTTTTTTCAAATTCCTATACATATATATACTGCTGTCCTCAAAAAATGGCTCCCTAGACTTTTGTCCACTGCCCCAAATGGCGATGGAACATAGCTATATTCTTCTTTTATGTAGGTTATTGTGTCTACTTCAATTAATTGAGCTTTATTAAAACTGCCATCTTGAATCATGTTAAGAGAATGCTTTGATATTAATCTAATTGAGCACATTTTAATTGATTGTGTAGTAGAAAGAAAAAAACTCATTATTTTTTGTTTCAGTATATGAAATGATCTCTGTATTGCATCTGAACCTGGTTTCTGCATGTGAACTTTTGATACAGGGTGGGTCTACAAAGCACCATGTCAACTCAAGATGGTTTCAGGTTTTTAAAAATGACCGAGATCGACGTGATCTTGTAAGCAGTTCCAATATACTATTCCTCATAGTTGTTAATACAAGCTATGCATTATTCAATGGTGTACTATTAAAATTATTACTGTTATTAAATACAATTCTCAATAAAATGTGAGCAACACAGTTGTGTTTCAAGAGGCTAATGCTGTATGCATCAATTTAAATATAAATATAATCAATCATTTTATTATTTTTTCTACTACAGTCAAATGTCTTAATAGAAGATAATAAAAAAATAAATAATATTGATGGCCATAGATGGCCAAAATAGGTAAAATGGGACTCAAAGTTACAACCACTAGAAATACAATGAGGAGATAAAAGAAGCTCTTTGAAGAGATTACTAGCTAGAGATAAACTAAAAACACAACGGTAAGAGAGTCTTGCTAAAAACGCTGGGATGGGTAATGAACCCAAGGTGGGTATCACAGACATGTAAGGACAATAATGACATGTATTACAAACAAATTGAATAACCATGAGAAAGGAAGACCTGTCACCAAAAAGCAAACTGGTAAGAGTATTGTGTAAGATCTAATTTGTTCTCACTAATATTTTACAGAACATTTGCTTGTTTGACAGAGATCTATATGATTTGGAGCTTTCTTATTTAACAATCACATGTCTATTTTATTTTTGACTTTGCATTGCTACTGTCTTGTTATGCATCTGTAGGTAACATGTGGATGTGCTGCTGGTGTTGCCGGTGCTTTCAGAGCACCTGTAGGTGGTGTATTATTTGCACTTGAGGAAGTTACATCCTGGTAAACAAGTGCATTAGTGCTTATTAGTTACCACTACTGTGTTATTATTTTTTATATGTATGGTTTTGCTTTCACTTTACTTCTATTCCCCTTGATATTCACTGCAAATAGTCTGCTACTATATTAGAAGAAACATATACAACACCAGTCATGTTTGAAACAAGGCTTGGCAATAACTCTTTGTAGGTTAATTGGAGCATTTAATTTGCATTGCACCATGCCACTCAAAATTGGACCAGGATACTCAGTTCAACATTGTCAATTGTTGGAAATATTTTTGGTATTGGACAGTATAGTGAGCAAGTAGCAAGGTGGCAGCATTTCTGTTTTCTTCTCTAGAATATTCAACTATCATGCATGTGGATAGAGAATAATAAATAATTCCACAAGCTGCAACTCAAAATTATATGTTGAAACTTGAAAGCACAAATTGTTGCAGGTAAATAATATCAATAAACAACTTCGAGCAGATATGTCTGAAGCAGGCGTTTGACAGGCTGTTTGAAAGAAATCCAGAGATGATCTACTCAATGTTGCAGAATGAATTACTCAAGACTTGTACATTCTTTTTCTCCATGTTTACTGCTCTACAGGATGCATACTTGATGTGCAAAACTCTGGGGTTCTTGGAAATTAAAAATGGAAGTAAGACTAAATAGCTTGAAAAAGTCTGGATTGATATTTGATCAAATTTGGCAGGTGGTTCGTTCATTTCTCATAAAGAGGGATGATGCAATGCTGCATGATATAAGCACAATTGAAGCAATAAGAAAGAACATGAGATTGTCACAATTGTACATGCTGCACACTCATTTGTATTGGTATAATATCAGATTACAAAGGATCTATAAGGAAGGTTTTAGAGGAATGAAACTTCTAGATAAAGGAATCGTCATACAAAATGAAGATGTATTGAATTTCAGAATATATAAGAATCCATGTGAGTCTAAAACATTCGATGAAGTACACTCACCCATGTTCCAATATTTTAAGAATTGCACTAGTTCATGTGGCTATTTGTTATCATTTCCTCTCTGGTTAGAGGAAATTGTCTCCAAGTTTTAGCATATGATAAAAATCACTGTGTAGCTTCTAAGATGAACCATGAGAGGTAGAGTGTGGAGTGCATTCAGACCACAAATAGTGAAGATGGAGGTACCAAGTGGATAGAAGCGAAATGTTGAATGATAAAAGCTAGAATACCCACTAATGAAATGTCATATGAAGCTTTGATCTTCAAAATTTAATAATTTGCATAGATCTCAACAGTGCAAAGATAGTGTTGTACTTCTGTGAAGGATTAGATACACATTCTAGAACGTTGTCATAGAAGTCATTGAATGAGAAGTTGTAGGTTGTCCTCTCTACTTAAGATCTAAGGCTATGATAGGCTATGTCAAAAGGTTCAAGTTCAAGTTTGTGTCCGACAACAATAAAATCAGATGAAGTTCGGTAAGGAGAAAAATTTCTTTTTTTTAAAAAGTTTCTAAGTTACCGAATCGCTGCCGTGCACCCATCGATTCCGGAATGGAAACGCTTCTGGTACGGAATCGGAATCGATTTGCTTGTGGTACGCCCAAGAATCGTTTTTTCATGTGTGGAGTCGTTTTAGACATCCGACGAAAGTTTCCGGCCATTTTTAGGCATGATGTGGCGTGCCCAAGTCGATTCCAGACCGATTCCGGCGATATTCGACTGGCAAAAAGAAAAAAAAAAAAAACTAAACATTGAAAACCCCCGCCCGCGTCATTTCCTCCATTTTCTGTTTTGATTGTTTGAGAAAAACTGCTACTAAGGAAGGCACGAAGGGAGAAAAACACATGAAAGGAAGGCACACAGCCCAGAGTAACGCACGCGACCACAGAAAGAGCAGGAGAAACGTGACCAAAAATGCGACGAGAAAGAAAGGCGTCGCGCGAGAATGAATAAAAATAAAAAATGTAAATATTACATTAGTTATTACTGATTTATAATATAAATTATATATTAATGTATACATATTATATTTATAATAATTAATAAATGATAATCGTAAATTGTAATATAACAAATAATTGTCCATTAAATTATTTAATATTTTATTAATTTCTAAAATATATTAATATATTTAATATTTATTATTTCAATGTTTAATGTTTTAATTTTTTAATATGTATTATATTGTTTTACTTTTATTGTTTAATAATAAATATATATTATATTGAGTAAATTAATAATATATATAATTATATTTCATTGTTTAAATTTAATGTTTTATTAATCTTTAAAGTAATAATTATAAATATATTAATAATTTTAATTTAATTATTATAATTTGATTTTAAATTAAATTTTTGGTTTCATTGTTTTATATTTTATAATTTTATTATTTTTATGTAACATACATTAACTTTTAATATTTTATAATTAATTTATATGTTTTATAAGTTTACTAATATCTAAAACAGTAAAATATTATTTATAAATACATTAACTATTATAATGCTATTAAATAAATAAATTAGTTTAGATGTATATATTATTATATTATTAGTATATTATATAATTATTATATTTATATTGTTATGAAATATGTATATATTTATTATTTTTATATTTTTTTGTACGGGCGAACCAATACCCGTACCCAACCCCAATTTTTTTTGGCCATACCAACGTATCATACCGACATACCCAATTCCGATTCCGATTCCGATTCCGATTTGGTAACTTAGTAATTTAAACTATAAGTAATAGATTTAATATAAGTAAAAGAATAATATTAATATACTAATATGTTTAAATGTATTAATAAAGCTAAACACAAAACAAAATAAATAATAAATATTTTTAAATTTTTTAATTTAAATTATAATATATAAATAATAAATAAATTAAATTTTATATATTAAATTATAAATATATTATAATAAAAGTTTAATTTATATATTTTAAAATATTAAATTTTAACATTTTGAATAAAAAACAAAATTAAACAACAAATCGACATGATTTAAAACATAAAATATAAATAAATTAAATTTTATTTGAAAAAGCAAAAAATTAAATAAAAACAAAACTGAAAAATTAAAAGGCCTTTTGTGAAAAAACCTTAAAAAGACCTGCTCGATTGCAGATTGATGGGAGGGATGTGCATAGGAGTTTCATGGGCACTGCTGAACTAGTAGTTGCAGCGATCCTGGGTAGCGCAAGGCGATTGGACAAGGGCGGAGCTTGCTCTTCCTGGGTTTCGTTATTGACGGAGGCAAGAAAGTCGTGCCATTAGCATTCATCCACCGTCACAGTCCAGAGCTCCATAGATGGATACGTTTTTTAAAATATTTTTTATTAAAAAACCTATGCCCTTTACTCGAATGAATATATGGCAAATTTCTACAAATTTTTAATCATGTTTGGAAGTCCGCTGAATTTCAAGCCTCATGGCTGAAATTCGGCAAATGCTGTGACATGGATGGTAGGTATTGAGGTAAGAGGAGAAGATTCGAACATAGAAGTTGTGAAAAGTTCACCTTAGAGTTGTGAGGACGATTGTTTAGGATCATGGCCTTCTATGCATCTGGGAAGAGGATGATAAATAAGGAGTTCATTATCAATTTGCAGAATTCTTAATTGAACTGAGGTAAAAGAATGAATTATAGACTTGCTTACAAGTGGAACTTGCTATATGACAGTTGTAGTCCCCAAAGCAATATCTTCACCATGGATTGTGCAGCTAACCAAGGAGTGTATGATGCCTCGTTAGTGTTGAAGTGCAGTCTTCCATAATTAATAGAAAATCAATATTCACAACATGCAATCAGAACACAGAAATAGAAGATTGATTGAGGATTCCAATATTACAGTATATTCAATAAGAGAATATGGTTAATATCCTATAAAAAAATCACTGTACAATTGATAATATGTAAGGCGAGTTGACCACTCAAGGGGCTACATGCCAACATAGTAATGTATTCTGCGAATTTTAGAGATACAAAGGGTCAAATAAGAGGGATTTACATCCACATTAACACTTCCCACAAATCACTGTTTAGAGGGTTTTGAGAAAGATGGCATTCACATTAGCACCACTTTCACCACAATATTATCCTTAAATAAAGGGATCAAAATGTAATATGCCCAATAGAGTGTTGGCATTATATCAACCAACAGTCCCTCATAGCGACAACTTTCCCATTACAAATGGTGATTAGTTAAAATGCTGAAGCTATGCAAGATCCAAACAAATGTTAATTTGACATTCCAAGCTACAGTAATGCTGGAATGATGAGTTTGCATTTCTTATTTTTGAATGGTTGCATGTAAAATACATCTCCAAATGCTAAAGGGAATTATGACCCAACACAGGAGTGACCACCATGCTTTCAGATCTGCTTAGCCATGATTTGTTCCACTAGCAATCCCCATGCTAGGATCTAACCCACAATAAGTAACCTTGCTTCTAGTTTGGTTGTAGCTATGATGTACAGATCCATTATCCATAGTACATACCAATGAGGTGAAAACAAGCAAAAAAATTGCCATGAACAAGTGAAAAGAGCTTAGGACCTTACAGGCCTAAATCATCACTCATCCAACAATCTATGATCCTGATATAAACATCAGGATTCATTTTGTTCAATTCTTGAGGCAAACTCATTGACGCATATTTCATGAGCAGTGGTTCACACAAACCCATCTTTTGTGAGAATGAATGGTTTACTTAGCACTCATTACATCTAGGTAATGCTCATAGGGGCGAAACATCGGGACTTCCTGGGAGGTCATTCATCCTAGTACTACTCTGACTTAAGTACGTTTAACCATGGAATTTCCCCCAAGATCAAGCCCACTTAGCTCACTATCTCATTTACAAACTTGTACCCAGTATCAATGCAAAATAGTGACAATGAAAAATCAATTAAGTATTTCCTCTTTGGACACACAACTTCCAACACGAAGATGTGGCAAAAATAGAAGGGTGCAATCTTTTCACAAGCATAGATATAGACGAAAGAAACCATTCATGAGGGGACATTGAAGAGTACAGGGGAAAGGAGACCCGCCAAGGACGAGAGTGGGATCGCAACAGTTGTATTAGCAGGTGGTATTTCTGCCATTCAAGCGTATAAACCGATCTGCTATATATATATTATGTTGACTAAGCCTTTCCTGAAACAGTGATTTGATGTGTCTGCTCTAATCAATCATTTCTTATAGCCACAGGCCAATAGAATTGCCTTAATCGATTTATCTTTATAGCAGCAGGATCATTATAGTTGCACTATTGTTTATGAGAGCATTCTGATTATTCTGTGTAAACTGCAGCCTAATATAGTTGTCATGATTTATTGTCTTTCATAGCAGCACTAGATTACTCGTCATGCCTAACATCAGGATTGCATAAATGTTTTGATTCATTGTTTGGTACAGCACTGATCTGTTTATCTGCATTTATCAGTTAGCATAGATCCGGTCTTATGTGAAATTACTATTATTTCATAAGCTTGTTCTAATATCCACTAGCAGGGATACTTCATCAATATGATACGTTGAGCAATACAATATGTCAATTTAGGCATAGACCTAAATACTGTCTTTACACAAAACATAACAAGCATAGGTACTAATGCATAATAATGTCTAGAGATAACTTTGAGTGTCTGAATCTGTTTGAAAACTTGCTTGGGGGAAAGGGCCTGAGAAAGCGGTGCATGCCTAGAGGTCCCACTTAAGATCCGGCCAAATCTAAGGAAAGGATGGGCCATGGATGAGTGGAAGTCCCACTTAAGATCTGCCCAAACCTAAGGAAGGGATGGCCATGGAGGAGTGGAAACCCCACTTAAGACCCGCCCAAACCTAAGGAGAGGATGTGCCATGGATGAGTGGAAGTGCCTAGACCGTTTGTGAGCTCCGCCCGATTCCACCAAGTAGGCAAAGTGTTTTCGTTTTAAACTCCAGGTTTTTTATTATTAGGTAAGTGCAGAAAGTATTTAGTTTGAGTTGCAACCATAAATTTCTATAACTGAATTTGATGTTTGTCTTTTGACCTAACTTTAACTGCTAAAATTATTTTTTCTTCTAATAAGAACTAAACCTACCTAATTTTTCATGAGCTTTCCAAAAAAATCCAAAAATAAAAATAAAAAATCCAAAAATTGTGGCTTGTAGAGTAAAACAATAAATTCTTTTGACCTAAGTTTGACCAGTAAATTAGATAATATGTTTTCCTTCAAATAAGAAATTATAAAGAATTGATCTTATCTAATTTTTTACAAGCTTTCCAAAACTATGATTTTTTTTTTTTTGAAATTTGTAGCTTGTAGAGAAAATTAATGAAAAAGAACTTGTGCACAAATGATCACATAAATCTAAATTTTTCCTTGAAGCTTCCTTGATTGTATGCCTCAAAACCCAAATTTTTTTATTTCAATAGTTTGGAAGTTATGGTAAAAACTTAATCTGTGGCCCAAATCATAGCCTTGATACCAGTTGAAAGATATTTCTTGGAAATGCAAAAATCAATAAAATAATAGACCACTTTGAGGGGGTGACCTCCAATAATCAGAAAATAATAATGTGAATTCAATATTTAAAGTTATGATGTTTTGGCAGAGCCTTGTCTTCCTTATTTATGGGCATAACTATGTAGGGACACACCCCTTCATCCTAAGTATGTTATCCTACGGGAATAACTATAACTAATAAATGAGAATATTAAGGTTAAGCATGCTACAAGTGCTTAACTTTATTACATTTAGGAAGATAGAATATTAGGGGCATAACATCACACCAGCCCTCTCCATTAGATGGTATTATTTCATAACAAAAGGCAGAGTCTCATAGTTTTCTGTTTTTTTGTTTTTGTTTTTGTTGTCATTGTTTCTTTCAATCAATGGCTTGCTTTTTGTAATTAATTTGAGACAACTATTTTTCTGATAATGTTGTCAGTTAATCATTGGCAATTTTTTCAATCAACGGCATCTTTTTTCTTATTAGTTTGATGCAACTAGTTTTTTGAGAATATTGTTATCTAATCATTGGTGAAATATCCTTCAAATATGCTAAGAAGAATTGGTGAACTCATGACAGGTTTCAGGTTGTGAACATGACACCAAATGAAGATAGCTGCGATAGATGGGATAACTTACTTGAAACACTCATGCAGGATATCTGAAATCTTGTATTAAAGATCAATACCTGCAGAAACCTTTGGTTGATAATAACAACATTTAATGGAGAGTGGTTTTTTTAGGTACAATCAAATTTGAGATTTATAAATCCTCGCCAAATTTCTCTAAAGGTGGGTGAGATGGTTTTCTTGAAGATCAAAATAAAAACACTCACTCTGCATATTCAGAATCTCCTATCCAGAAAAACTTTATAGAGAGGGTATGTTTATAAATATATCATATAAGATTCTTTGAGTGTTTAAGACTGAAATTGACAAAGAGAATCTTATGTATGATGAAGTCATTCGAGATCTATGATTTTCCTCACCAAATTTCTCTCTAAGAATAAGTGAGGTAGCTTACTAAAAATATTGAAAATGACCAATTTTTTTAAAAATTTCCTTTATATGAATACACACGGAGGCCTCTAGTATTCCTTACCAAATTTCGCTTTAAGAATCAGCGAGGTAGCTTACTCAAAATATTGAAAACACTCAATTTTTTTTTTAAAATTCCTTTAGATGAATACACGTGTAAGCCTCTGGCTGATAATTAGTAATTACAATCCTTTATGTATAGGGTATGTTCACAGATATTAGACACAATGAAGATCTGAGACTAAAATTAATGAAGAGAATCTTAGATCCCATGATCTAATATGAGCTCTGTGATTCCTCATCAAATTTCTCTCTAAAGAGGGGTGAGATGTCAGAAAAAATATTTGCACAATGTATATGGAATCTCCTATCAAGATGAATGCCTGCAGAGAACACAGTCTAAGTGAAACAATCCCTTGCTATTATCTTTGTGTAGGGATTTTGTATGTCACGTATATGTTGGTGTAATTAAATATTAATTATAAGTTTACTTAGGTAATATTTTAATTCCTAGGTTAATTATTGTCATCCTTATCTTGTTGAGCTATCTTGTTGCTCAAGATAAGATTAGGGTTATGCATACTTGCTTTTATAAAACAAATCATCTCATGTAATTATGAATTCCTGAATAATATTATCTGCACATCTTCATGCAAAGCTCTGTTTTTATTTGTTTTTCTCTTCTGTGGAAGGTTTTTTGGTTTGCATGTCTGATCTTGGTTTCTAACATGGTATTAGAGCCTTGATTTGCAACCTCTCAGATTTTTGAGAAAATCATTGCAGAGTTCGTTTGGGATTCCTCGAGGGTTTCATTCTTTGAGCATATCTATGCAGTGTCTTGGATCAGATCGGGCTTCACCATTGGATGCAGAGCGCTGGAAAAAGTTAGGATTGGCTTTTATTTTGCAGATTTTGGTCATCGTTTGCCAGATCTGTGAGGGTCTCAAGCTCGGAGATTTTTTGCAAGCTCTGGGGGTAGCCGATTTTTCAGAGCATTTTGGGCACAAATGAAGGTCACCATCGCGTTCGCAGCAGCCAAAAACCCTAAGATCGCTTTTCGTTTTGTCGATTTTGGAGAAATTGGTTCGGAAGGCAAATTTCTTTTGCCATGGAGGCCGTATGGCCTCCCTAGCATGCTTCCCAACACACGAAAATCGGAAAAAATTAAAAAAAGGAGCTTTCTCGGGTTCTGCGTTGGCGCTGCCAGTTCAATTTCATCCCGCTGCCTAGCGGCCACCGGTCCACCACCGCCATTGGTGGCACCAGCCCATTCGCCACTGGGCCTCCAGCCCTCGTGAGCCCCTCTGCAACTCTGCTCACCCAGCCCCTGTGGGCTCCACTTGCACTGCTGCCGGTCCTATGGGGGACCAGGTGCTATGCGCCCAACTCCTGGCCGGCCCACAACACCAGCCCATGGTCCTATGGAGGACCAAGGGCTCCGCCGAAGCCCCAGCCTGCTAGCCCCTAGTCGCGCATAGGACTAGGGGCCAAATTTTTTTTTAGCTTCCTGGGGGCCTTGTAGGCTAGATTGGCCTTCTTGGAGTAGTTTTCATGAAAACGGGCATAACTTTTGCCCACGATGTTGAAATCGAGCAAATGAGATCGTCGAAAAGTTGGTTCCGAACATTATCTTGTGGTGCAGTTTATTTTTTAGTATTTTTCTGTTTAGCTACATTTATCGTTGTTTGAAGTCAGATGTTCATTTATGGCTTCCGAACTCATAACTTTTTGCCACGATCTTCGATTTTCGCCTTCTTTGTGGCGTTGGAAAGGTATTGAGGAGCTCTATTTTATTGTCCATGCACTTTTTTTGTATCTGTCCCAAGTTGATCGTTATTCCAGATTTGTCCCAATGGGTGTTTTGGAGATTACTTGGATGTTTTGGCAGTTGGAAGGATGAAACTTGAATATTTGCACTTCATTTCAGTACCACATCATTTTATTTTTCTGTTTATGCACATTAGCATTCTTTCCTTTTACAATCGTTGGGTTATTGTAATAAATGAATTGAGATAAAGTTCCATTAAGGGGGTTTCTTGCATAATAATCTGATTAGAGTGTGCATGCACTTTGATCTCATCTTGATTTGTTGACAACTCTCATGGGTTATATTTGGTTTCTTAGTTTCTTTTGGCCACATCTTGCTCTAGCTTGACACATATTAGATTCACATCGGTTCACACTTCAGATTGGGAGTTTATGGTTATTGATCCGCATTGGTTCAGATCCATCTCAGTTTGAGGGCCATGTTTGTATGGTTAATGTTTCAGAGTCTTTATGGTACTTGTTCCCATGGAAGAGTTTTAGTCTCAGTTTGGCATCGGCATCGAGATACACGGTTTCCATGGTTGTTCTAGTTTGTGAGTTTTCTAGTGTTCCATGGCATTGGGTCTGTTGTTGCATTATTATGATTCCGCCTGAGTCCTTTAGTGACTCTCATTTGGTTTCTTATAGACATAAGTATCTTTCCTTGCTTATCGGATTGCGGTTCCAGTGTTACTCTATAGTGTTCTTCCAGTGCTTCTTTGCAGTAGTCATCTCATTGTAGGGGGGGTTTTGTCCCATTGGGTTTTCCTTCTCTACCTCATTATTGCATTTGTACATGGGTACCTGATCAAGCCTTGTTGCCAGGACCCATTCATGCTTTTTTGCATTCATCTTAGTTTTAGGTGCATGCTTTTTTAGTCTCCCTAAGTTGCACTTATGGGGGGTGTTGGTGTAATTAAATATTAATTACACTTGCATAAGTTTACTTAGGTAATATTTTAATTCTTAGGTTAATTATTGTCATCCTTATCTTGTTGAGCTATCTTGTTGCTCAAGATAAGATTAGGGTTATGCATACTTGCTTTTATAAAACAAATCATTTCATGTAATTATGAATTCCTGAATAATATTATTTGTACATCTTCATGCAAAGCTTTGCTTTTATTTGCTTTTCTCTTCTGTGGAAGGTTTTTTGGTTTGCATGTCTGATCTGGGTTTCTAACAGTATATTCATCTTACCATGCTTATCTTTCCAATGCCTTGCACTGACCAATCCCTATCCAAACTATTCATAGTAAGGGGGTAGGGGGAGGAGGCACTCAATCAATAGATCAAATAGCCTAAAAGGCATATTTGCTCTGCAGATTCTTTGGTACAAGAATGGAACTTCCTTAGAAATTTCTTTTCCTGAAAAGCTAAGGTTCTTCCTTAAGTGCCTCTCTCCCATCAGGGCATTAATGCATTCAATTGACTTTAGGCACCCAACTGATAAAGAGGAACTTGACTGACGCCAGTAATCTGAGGACCTTTTACGACTTATAAGAAATTCAGTCATCAGTCTCATTGGCCTATTGCGTCAGAGAGTAGGATAAGGGCATCCATACTATGTTGCTGGTTCTGGAGCTCTAAAGTAGATAATTACTATCTTAATAATTACCATTAATTATAATTTATTGCACGTTTGATATCACATTCTCCATATTTATGCTAGTTCTATTCCTATGATTGTCCCAGTGTTTTTGAAAATAAAAAATAATGTTTTCTCTATGATGGTTATGTTGCTTTTTTAAAGTTTCAGCTTTTGTACTTTAACAGTTTACACTATTGTTGAAATGGAATGTTGTTTGAATCATTTGTTAAGTGTTAGAATTGTCAATGGTGTTAAGATTTGTTCTATTAGAATTTTCTTGTGACAATGTGTAGCTAATTATTTTCCTAATATTTGAAGTATTCACATGAGTTGTGGCAGGTGGAGGAGTCAACTTATGTGGCGTGTTTTTTTCACATCAGCTGTAGTGGCAGTTGTTGTTCGTTCTTCAATGGGATGGTGTAAACATGGAAATTGTGGTCACTTTGGCTCTGGTGGCTTCATCATTTGGGATATATCTGAGTTAGAACTTTTACCTTCCTTTTAAAGCTACTGAAAACTATAGCCTTAGGGATTTTCCATTATTGTTTGATAGTCTTGTACCATGGCATCATTGATCTTTCTGCTTTTGAACAATATATATCTGATTTCAGTGGGCAAGAGGATTATTCATTCCGAGAGTTACTGCCAATGGCTGTTATTGGGGTGATCGGAGGGCTTCTTGGTATGTAAATACAGCTCCTTTTTGTTTTAGGTATGTTTTCTGTTGTACAATGTAGGCTAGGACTGCAGAAATTTGATTTCAAATTTGGTTTTCAGTAGCCATATAGCTGGAGATTTTGTAGGTTACCTGGATTTTGGTTTTGATGTTGTTTTTGAAGGGTTGGTGCCCGATTGATAATGATGTGATGATGCGATACTGGACAGTTAACATAGTCCTCTTATGTTTGTGTGAGAATAAAGCTAATAATCTTGTTATCTTGCTTAACAGGTGCACTGTTTAATCAACTAACTCTTTACATATCATCATGGCGTCGAAATGTGTTACATAAGAAAGGAAACCGGGTCAAGGCATGTAAAAAACCTGCTTTTAAATCCTTTTTTCAGTTCTCAAAGAGCATTCCTTGCATATGATATGAATAATCAAACCACAATGTCAAGTAGATTCCATTGCCATTATGCAGATCATCGAAGTATGCTTGGTGTCTTTTCTAACATCAGTCCTCTCGTTTGGATTGCCATTGTTAAGGAGATGCACTCCTTGTCCAGATCCAAAAGATTATCCAGATGCCGATTGCCCTCGACCCTCAGGAACCTATGGAAATTATGTCAATGTAATAATCTTAATCTGTTGTTTTCATGGCATTTTCCAGTATCTTTCCTACATGTCTTATTGAAGAAAAAATTTCAAGGTTTGGTTAGCTTTAAATTATTGCTTTATGTGTGAGCTTTTGAAATTTTATTTGAGGTTTATGATATGGTTAATTTGTTGCTAAACAATTTCAGCATTGCTATTTTAATACTGTACATAAAAGGGGAATCGTTTGCCTTAATGGTGGGAGTTCTATTTTTATATTTGAAATGTCAAACAAATAAATTCAAGAAATTATTAGCTTTCTCTACACGTAGAGAAGTGGGGAAAGCTACATGTTAATGATTGTTGATACTATGGCCTCTAAACATACAAAGAAGCATAATCTATTAAAAAATAGTTGCAGATAGTCAGTTGAGTATGCGTCTATAGCTTCCTGATATTGCTTCAGGCTAAACAAAGTGTCAATGACTCAACATCTGAGCCTATAAACATTGAAACATTAAAAATTTAGGTGTCAATGTCAGAAGCATTCTCTACTACTAGGTTTATTGATTGGAAAGTTATCAAATAAAGATTCATGTATAGTTGGACTGCTATTACCTTGGAAATACAGTTTTGTTTCATTGTCAAAAATAGCACAATAGAGTTATCTTAACTGTGATATTTTTTATATATTTAGGTCCCTCCTTAAAACTCATGCAATTTAAAAAAAATGGCACCTTATTTTGAGTTTGTGTGCAAAAGTATGACCTCTGCAAATTGAAGGATCAAGCATCAGTGATGGGTTCAGCCATGAGCGAGTTTGTCTTACAGATTTGACTAGGGTTGAATTTGTCTCTAATGGGACAGGGCAACAGGTTCAATCATGGTCAAACAGTCTCAATGGGACAAAACCATAGAACTGAAAGGTAGTCTCTGGGGACTTGAAATGGTTCTTCTGTTTCAACAACTGGAAGGTGTTACTTTCCTTAATTGAATCATGTACTCATCTTCTAGTATAAATACACCCATTGTGGTATGTACTAGTAACTTGGGAACTTTTTTGTTCTTGGGAAGATAAGGAAGAATGTGTAGAGATAGACTTCACAATAAGATCTTCATTCATGTCATGCTAAGTCCTAGGGTTATTGGCAATTAAAGGTACAAGTCCATTGCCATGTTTCTTGGGAGAGTATGATTGTAATGTAATACATGTTGAAGTTCTTCCTTTTGGAGGGATTCCTGTTTGCGTGAAGGCAATGAAAGATTGTTAGAGATAGTTTTCTCTTGAGGGAGTTTCATTTTTGGCATGCTAGTCTTAGGGTTATTGGTAATTAAAAGTAGAAGCTCATTGCCATGATTCTTGAGGATTTTGTGATTGCATGTAGCCACATTGGAGTTCACTAAATAAGATGCAAGTGAAAATGATAGAAGAGAGGTGTTCTTAGAAGCCCCTTGAAGCAAGCAGGCTTGTAAAAACTAATTTTCATAGTGGGTTCTTCTTTGCTGGAGCTTTTCCCACGTAAATTTTTTGAGTTATCTTGTGCTTGAGGTTGTGTTTGGTTATCTTCACATTACTTGTTTATGCCAAGAAGATACAAGTTTATAACAACTAAGACAATTAGTTAATTGATAATCGGTATTTCTTTATCTCTATTGATTTCTGCCCTCCTGGTTGCTCTGTTTTAGCATAGAAATAGAAGCAACAAAATAATGTACAAAGAATTCATGAGGGTGAATTTTTTTATTGAATATCCATGGAGTTTGCTGATCATTCATTGAGACACTTAACACCTAGAATACAGGCTCCATAATGAGCCAAAGTAGGATAAAAATAGGCTAGAAACAATGGAGTTAAACCCCAAAATTTCCAGTAAGGATACTCTATTGAATGGAGGAATTCCACAAACTTTGGAGGTCAGTAATGTGAAATTTGGGCTAGATTTGTCTCATCTTATTTTGATCTGTATGCCCTATTTTATTTTTATTCTATTTTAACCAAGAGTAGTAGTCTCTGTTCTCGACTCTAGTGTGTACATCAACAACTGTTCTCGACTTGCCTTTTTTATTGGATGTTTGTTAGAAATGCAAAATCCATTCTAGCTTGGCATTGAGGATTTTATCTGAGAAGTATATCCTGTTTGGAAATTGACAGTGTTTAATTTCCGCAGTGCAATGTCAGAGTTAATTATGGTTGTTGCCTCCGTTTTTAATGGTATGGCAACTGCTGTGTAGAATGGTTCCCCATGAAACATAACTGGAATATAAAACTTACCTTCTAAAGTTTTATAAATATTGATGCATATTATCCAACATTGTAGCCGATATTTTTAGCTGCCTCCCATAGCAGTTCTCTGCATGCATCCTTCCAATCCTAAGAAAATTTGCTTGTTTGTGAACTCAACTAACTCATTTTATGTTGCTTTTGTTCTCTGAATGTGTGCCAGTGCATTGAAACAATGACTTTAGTAGTTTTTTCTTATTTTTGAACTTGGTGAAACTCAGAGGTGCAGTTAAGTCATAAGAGTTAATGTGCTTGTGTCAAGATTTTTCTATTCAGAATGAGGTAACTGAAAACAGTTGAAATTTTTTGACAGTTTCACTGCTCAAAAGATGGGGAGTATAATGACCTTGCAACCATTTTCTTTAATACACAGGTTGGCATTTGATGGATATCCTTTATGCATTGTAAGTTGTGATTTCTGACAATCAAAAACTACTTTACATTATCTTCATCATTTACATGTATTTCTGTGGGATGTGTTCTTTGTTGAAGGATGATGCCATCCGCAACTTGTTCAGTGCAAAGACAATTCATGAATACAGTGCACAAAGTCTATTGACGTTTTTGGTAAGGAAATGATATTCAGCTCAAGCTTTTTTATGAAATGTTAATCAAGAACATGGAATTCTTTTGAAACATTTTTTCAAATATTCGTTGAAGTGAAACTTAAAAAAAATCTATGTTGGTTTTATTCGTTATCACCTCTTTATAAAAATTTGAATGTTTTCTTATAGCATTTTCTATCATCTTATATCTCTAGTGCTTTTCTTGGCATCTACCTCATAATGTGCTACTTTTTGAAATGTGTTCTTATTGGTAGGCATTTGTAGTCCTTGTTTCTTGATTCAAGTTGATTATGGCTGTGTAAAAGTATGGGGCAGGTTGGTTTAGAAGGAGAGGTCAAATATAAATAATTGCATTTGCAGTCTCCTCAACTTATGAGTAATGGGAATCCACAAATATGGTAATGCAATACATAAATTTATCTAGTCAAAGCTCTTACTAGACTCAATTATGAAAATTGTAAGGAGAAAAGAGCATATGGTAGGAAGTGGGGAAAATTGGCTCTTATGGGTTATGGCAGTGATTGGAACAAGTATGTACCTCCCTTGGGCTGTAATAAATATTGTCCTATTGAAGATTCTTCAACTTAATACTCAAGAAAAACAGCCTTAGTCTACATGATAAGTTGGCTTGGAATTGTGGTGGTTTGCTCCTTTTCTTTGCAAGATTATCAACCACTACAATACAAGGCAATTGTATTGGTTTCTTTTTTATAACACATGGGATAGAGAAGAACTTAGTTTCTTGGATTTTAGTTCATGGATTAGAGAATTTTCATGGTGCGCGAGGTTATAATGGACATTCTTACTTGTTGTAGGCCTGTCTTGCATTTTTCATTCATGTAGAGGGGTTTTCCACTTACACTAGGTTCTTAGGGTATTTAATGAGATAAAGCCTTTCAAAATTGTTGCTTTAAGTTCTGTTTGTGTGTATCTGTTAGCAACACACAGGGACTTTAGGTGATATTTTCTTCCTGGGATATCTTCTCCACCCCTAGAGGAGGAGGATGCCAAGGATGTTGAAAATTTGGATTTGATAGTTCAGTTTGCTAATTTTGTTGTTATGCTAATTTTTTTAAGGTCTTTTCTCTTAGGTGATTAATTGTTGTGGGTTTTGTGTGGACTATTAAGTTTTACTTTTTAGTATTTTACTATTATACTTATCGATTCCATATTATGATTAAATTTTCAGCATCTCCAAGGTATTGTTTTTTTCCTTTCAAAATTTAAATATCTTTTTCTCTTTATTTTTGATCTAATATGGGGTTCTTTTTGATCTAATATGATCTATATAGAGACATAAGAAATTATAAATTCCTTTGAGTATTCTGTTCATATGCTCTTGGAAGTATGCTGGAGCATTCCTGAGGCCAAAAGGCATAATTGTCCATTCAGTGTCAAAAAAAACAATTAAGTGCTATCTTTGGCTGATCTTCCTCTTTCACCTATATTTGATAGATGCCAGATTTATAATCGAATTGTGAGAAATACTTTGAATTCGTAACTTTCTGCAATAAATAAGGTCTTATTTGGAATTGGTTAATGGATAATAATTTATCACCATCTTTTTTTGTGTTGTTTCTACTCTCAGTGCTTATTTGACATTAATGCATAGCAATAGAATGGAGATTTAGAAAGCTCAATAAACTTTGCAGTTTCTAATTCTTGAATAGCTTTCTCCTTATTTGGATAGTTATTGCCAGAATCCTATCTATGCTCAACCTTCTCTGGAAATCCAAGTGACCAAACTAAGTATAGAGACAAGCAAAAGTGTAACCATTCTTAAAACTGTTTGAGGTCAGCAAGCCAATGCAAACAAACTAATTTCAGTGAAAAGATCCAAACTATTTTTTACAGACATTTTCAGAGAGTCAGTCTCTTGGCTGAACCATTGACAAAATTTAAAAAGATAAAAAAGGGTGCAGTCGCAGACTACTTTACCTTGCTGAGTAGCTTCAATAGACTTACTGAAACTCAATGTTGAATCCTTCAAGTTGCTGCAGTTTCAAATGAACTGGCTGCAGTTTGAAAACGAAGTCACAGTTGCAGTCAAGCAAAATTTGACCTAGCTGCATGTTGAGTGAAATGTGGCTTTCAACCACATGAAAAGCAATGTAAAATTCATTCAATACTGTGACTAAGCCCTACTGAAAAGGTAATTGTGTGGGTGGGTGAAAATCATGTTGAGAATCGGTCAAGCCTGTGTGTAGTGATTTAATTGTGATTTTGTTGTGACTAATCTGCAAAAAATGGTTCAAACTCGTGGGGCAACAAGTTATTGAAAAATTGCAAATTTATGATGAAAAAAAAGATCATTGGCGATTTGGAAAAAATAATGATTTTTTCCCGATTTATGCTTCTTTGGACTTTTTCTGTTATATCTGCTTACTGTTCTTTCCAAAAAAACTGTAAAAGAACACACCAGGCCCTGTTCATGTTATCAGATTTTATTATCTTTGTTCAGTATTTTTGGTACAAGCTACTGTGCCAATTTTGGACACCATTGCAATCCTCTAAAGTTGTAGCAATAGCTGCATTTGAGAGGAACAAGACAATTTAAATACTTCTCCCCAAAGGGCAGATGATACCCAAAAGAACATTACAGTATCAAACCCAATAACTTTCTTGTGAGGTTGGTGCAAGGAGGCCCTCTAAGGATATGTTGAATTACACCAAACTTAAGCTGAACTTTTCTGTTAATCTGTTGATGGTATGAGTTCCTTACAATAATATCATAATAGGCTGACTTGATGTTGTATTTGGAGTAGAATTGAACTTTTAGATCTTGAGTTTCAGTATGTATTTTTGTTGATCTGCAACATAAAACAGTTTTAAGAATGGTTACGCTTTTGCTTGAGTCTATACTTAGGTTGGTCACTTGGATTTCCAGAGAAGGTTGAGCATAGATAGGCCTCTTGTGTTCAGCCCTTTCCAGAACCTATTTTTTTTAATTCAATTGGGCCATTTTAATATTAGTAATTGATTAGTTTGTTTTTTATCCTCAGCTTGAATTTTGATCAGGTGTTTCATTTTTGAGCTTTATTCATTTCTTTCATTTTTACATTGTCTCATTCTCATTTATCTTATTTTTAATCATCTTATTATTGATTTATTATTTTGGATTTAGAGATATTTTCAGACAAATTTCTCCTAGTTTACATAATTTCTTATCTTTTTTCTGTTTCTGCATTTGTTGGTTTTTCTTTTACTTACAGAGTTGGTCTTTCTACTTTTTCCTTTGTCTTTTTCTGGGTTGCCCCATGCTTAAGTTAATGAATGCATTGTATTGACAGGTAAATACTAATTGAATTTGCAAACTACTACATTGCAATGTCAAAAGAATTTTACATGTCTGTATTTACCATTTTTAAGATCAACCCAAATTCTATGCTAATGCTTGCTGATAGAAATATGCAGGTTCTAATCAATCTTATGTTGTCTTGAAGAATGTTGATGTTTATTATTTTCGGTATTCTTTATTGCTTATGTGAGTTCTTTATGCAGGTCATGTTTTACTCCCTAGCTGTCATTACATTTGGCACTGCAGTGCCATCTGGACAATTTGTACCAGGGATAATGATAGGATCCACATATGGACGTCTTGTAGGGATGTTTGTTGTCAATGTTTACAGAAAGCTCAATGTTGATGAAGGAACGTAAGTTTTTGTTCAATTACCTTTCATTTTATCTGAGCAAAATTATCATCATTTATGTGGAATTGTTGTGAAACTGTTTCAAAGAGACTGCTTGATCTATATCTACTGTCATGCTTATTGGTTTTTATTTCAGGAGAGATGATTTAAACTTAGACCTTACCTATATGATATAAAATATACAAATAGATAACCAAGCAGAGCATGGAAAAGATATGGCCTCTGTATTCTTGCATCAATTTGAAAAAATCTAGCATTGTTTCATAAATTAAAATTAGTGATAGAGTATAAAATTAAATAGATGCCAGAAACTGTGATGGTTTGAACTTCTCTATGTTTACCATTTATGATTTCAAACATGTTAATGTATTTGGATAACTTCTTTCCAGGTATGCATTACTTGGAGCTGCATCTTTTCTTGGAGGTTCCATGAGAATGACTGTATCTCTTTGCGTCATTATGGTTGAGATTACAAACAATCTTAAGCTTTTACCCTTGATCATGCTAGTTCTTCTTATATCTAAGGTCTGTTTTCATTATGAACAAGATGATATTTGCGCAGATAACTTTAGCTTTCATGTATCATCCAGTCAAACTACAAGGATTGATATATTTGTTAGCACAGGCTGTTGGTGATGTTTTTAATGAGGGATTTTATGAAGCGCAAGCCCGTCTGAGAGGTATTCCACTCCTTGAATCAAGACCTAAACCGTACATGCGCAAAATGACTGCAAAAGAAGTTTGCGGAAACCAAAAGGTTTTGCATGTTGCTTTATGTTATTCAGTTAGTAATAAGAACACAATACCACAGCATGAAGATTGATCAAATGTTCCTTTTGAAGGTTCAATACTTCCCACGTGTTGTTAAAGTTGCAGATATAGTGACAATGCTACAAAGCAATAATCACAATGGACTTCCTGTAAGTTTTTGTTATCAGATTGCTTCTTTTTTCCTGATATGTTTTGGTTCTTAGCTTAGGTTTGCCTTGAGCTTATTTTGTGATATATCATCTGTTGTACTTCTAGGTGATTGATCGTCGACAAAATGGGGAAACAGCTGTCCTTGGACTCATTCTGCGAAGGTATGAGATGTTCTTATATGCAG
>VDFB02027462.1:133365-163288 GCA_007258455.2 Sequoia sempervirens | reverse complement strand
AATGGTAGCAATGAAACCCCATTCATCTTCATTTCCATTATCTTTGTTAGACTCATCATCAGTCACTGCTTCTTCAAAAAAGTAACATTTCTTTGGGAATCTAGACTTGTTATGCTTAGTTCTAGGGACCCTTTCAGGACATCTTGATAAAATATTTGTATTTATCAGTAAGAAAACATTTAATAAGTAACACTCCTTCATACTTACCTTTTCCTCTTCCTTCTTTCTTTACAATCAGTGCTTCCAATTCTTCTACTTCTCTTTCTCTATCTTCAAGCTGCTTTAGTTCTTCATCATACTTGGATATATTTTTGGAACATTCTCCCAGACCATATCTTTGCTTGTTACTTCCGGATATAGTAGCCTTGAATGTTGATTCAGTCTTTGGAACAGATTCACCAAATTCACTTAACTCAAAAGCAGCAAGCTTACCAACTAGCGTGTCTCTTGACATCTTTGTTACTGATCTGAGCTCTTCAATAGCACGAGCCTTCACTTTGTAGGAGGGAGGAAAGGATCTGAGTATCTTAGCTACAATTTCATCCTCATCCAGAGAACCACCGACACATGTAATACCCATCACTATTTCATTTACTCTTTGCATAAAACAAGTGATATTTTCATCTTCACCCGTGCATCTCCTTCATAAAAAGTTTCCATCTTCGTCCAAATCTCATGAGCTGTCTATAGTCCTGCCACATTTTCCATCTCTGAATCTGTCAGAGAACTCGCCAAAGCTTTAATCTTATAGATCGAAGACTACCATATTCCTGTTGGATGAAAGGATGAACTAAAGACGAAGCACTGAAAGTGTATCTCCAAAGGCATGTGCAACCTTGGAGATCTTGCAGTCCAAGCATTTTGGAGCAACGACAATTAAAAAAGTGCAATGAAAGACTCCAGTGTATGAAGGAAGGTGATTTGAAATTGGTGTGCACCATAATTTGTTCAAGAATTCAAGGCATGTGTTAGGAGGTTAGTTATAAGTAAAAGAATGTAGTGTATAATTTCCATCCCTATCGTCATGAATCTGTGAGTCAAATGTTGCTAGATCCACAGAAGTGCCACAAGCTTCTAAGAGTGAAGGTAGGTGAGAACTGTCAAATTAATGTGGGAATATTATTGCTCAAGTGTGCAAATTTTTTATCATGATGTTTCAAAACAACAATACCATTGTGATGATTGTGGCATATGCATAGTTGGAGGACGTGAAAAAAAAATTCATTACAACAAATATAGTATTTGTTATTCAGTTGGTTTGTAGAAACACACTATTATGTAGAAAACTCAATACATCATAACTGTCATGTTTGTTCTAGTTGCAAGATGTTGTTCTAGTCATTGCAAAGAGTGTTATATGTTGTATACATATGGGAGATGTGGCTACTTTTCATGAATGTCCTTATGTTAAATGTGATCCAAAGAGGGGAATGTTCTTTGGCTATATCAAGGGTCATGACATTAGAAATAATAACATTGTAAATTTCATTCAGAATAGGGTTATCTTTGCAACATCTGACAAGGCCTCTAAAGACTCATCAAAGATATCGAATGCATAAACTATAATAGGATGTAGTTGGAGGCTAGTGGTACTAGAGGATGGGGGAATTTCCATCATCTCAAGTTAGCTTCTCACTTTGAGATGATGCTTTGAATGAGAAGCATTTTTTGTTTTAATTCTTTTATTTTCTTTGTTGTTGCACTGACGGATTTGAAGAATACATATATTGTGAAGTTTGTTTTTTGGAGACAGTTAATGTGTTTGGTGTAGAGCTCAATATGGATGGTTTTCCAACAAGTACTCGAGGCTATGATCGGAATTATACCCTTCTAAGGGCCATCATACAACTTGATGGAGCCATGTGTTTGGATAGCTCAATATGGATTGTTGTCGAATAATTCAAGAATCTATGATTTGGGAGTTCATGGGAGGAAGAACTCAAGAATTCAACTAGGGTCTACACCTTTACGAGGGTTAAGAGATAGCTTGATGGAGCTCCACCTAATTCAGGATTGACTTCTTCAAGGAAGATCTTCACAAAGATGTATATGCATTTTGTAATCAACAAGTTTTGTTATGTAACCCTTAAGGGAGGGTCCCTTAGAAAAATTGTTTCTCAATTTTCATGGGTACCTTTGTAGGAGCAATGTAATAAGTGGGGGAATGTTAGTATATTACATTGTGTTGTGGTTGCATTGTGTTACAGAAGAGGTAACTATGTATACAGTTAACCAAACTATTTTCTAAGCAATTGTCAAACTATTTCCTAAGCAACCGCCGCTTGCTGACCTCTTGTATATATACATTGCTTTACATCAATAAAACAATGAAGTTTTTATGTATTTTCCAACACTATGTACCACCCTACATAACCCTTAAATATATAAGAACTATATATTTTAATTCAAACTCAAATTAATATTAAATATTACATAATAAAGACATTTAACTTAAGAGAAAAATGTACAAATTACACCTCAATATAAAGATACTTGTGGGTTAGAACTAATGGTTTTCTTGAATAGGTCATCTATTAGGGCCATCTCCTCTAATTGAGTATAGCATGGTGATAGGATATCCTTTATACCTCTAATGATGTAATCCCCTATAATTAGATAAAGGGGGACAATGAGATGTCTAGAAGGCCTCTCATCACATAAACCATCTCTCATAAAAACATGTAAGATATCTAGATGCCATGTTGAAAAAGAGATTCTAAACACACTCTAATATCATGGAGGGTTTAAAGATCCAAAGTCTCCTACATAGCTAAGGAACTATGAAATTATGATTTTTTTTGTTAGGGTTTTATGGCATTGGTGATGTGCATGGTGAACCCCTATTTATCATGTGTAGAGACTCTACCTTTTAATGAAATATCTATGGGAAAAATAGTTTGAAATATCATGCAAGATGAATTCATAATAGAGTTTAATTAGGAAATGTAGTGGGAACTTAAATGGTTACTGCAAGGACATTAGTCAACTACCATCCACTACATGTCCCAAAATTTATATTCTTCATCTCCTTGTAAGTATACTAGAATAGATAAGGAATCTCTTAAAACTAAGAAGAAGAGGCACACATTAGTTTTATGAATAATAAAAATGATGTCCACGTATATAATTTTTTTCTTTGTTGTTTCTTTTCATTTCACATCATGTGGCAACTTTATCAAATAAAATTGGCAATGATATTATTGTTTTTGTAGGTACCAATATCTCTAGTCATTAAGTTAATTTAGGTGATCAATGATTGTAATGTGACTACTAGTGACTCATATTGGGGGTTTATGGATAAATATTTTTTCAATATCTCAATATATTCCTTAGTTTGAGCACTATTTTCTTATGTTTTAGGAGGGTTAATGTGAAGTGTGGGAGGAGATGGAGGGTTTGTAGAGCTTCCTTTTGCATGATCTTCAACAATATTTTTTTCTTCACTATACCAAGGTTGAGGGATTTGAGTTATTGGTTTATGAAATGAAAATAACAAAAAATAATCAAACAAAAACATAAAAAGTGAATCCTAAACTTTGTTAAACAAAATAACCAAAAGAACACATTTTTTCCTCTTTTGGCATGTGGTATTATTTGTAGGAGAAGTGGCAATCTTAAAGGATGTATAAATCACCAAAGTGTGCTCTCATTTTTTTCTAATTGTAGTATGTTAAAAAGAAAACGGGAATAGGGATATTCAACCTTACCTTTTTTTAATTAATGTAACATGATTGCATTATTGCATGATTGTGTTTTGGCTTAGATATATGAGTCATATTAAAATATCACACTTTTTACTAACACAATCTTGTTTCTTATTAAATAATTTTAAATATATTTTGGAAACTTTTGGTCCCCTCATCTTGATGCACATACCCTCCATGTGTCCAATTTTTTTTTGTGTGATACAAATTCTTATAGGTTGTAAATTCAATTGTTTTATGTCTTGGGTCAGCTCTGCTACTACATATTTGATCCTCATAGATATTTATATGAACCTTTTAAGTGGAAATGAACCTCATTTATAAAAATGAACTTGTAACTTGGCTTTGTCATAATTTTATTCACCTTGATTATTAAAACATGGTGCTACAAATAGACATTGATAAAAAATTCTTTTTATTAAAATAATCCCACTATCCACCGTGGGATTCAAACCTTAGACAACCCAGTTGCTACCTTTGATAAAATTTATTATGTTAGGTGTGAAACCAACTTGCTACCATCATTTTCCTTAATGAAACCCCTTAAATTGATTTCAACAAATACCTACTATGTTTTTTATCAATATTAAAATTGATATTGAATGTATGATGAAATATTTATTAAGAGACTCCTACTATGTTTTTATCAATATCAAAATTGATGTTGAAAGTATGATAGAATGTTTATCAAAATACCTCTTTATGTTCTTATCAATATTAAAATTGATATTGAATGTTTGATGAAATATTTATTAAGAGACTCCTATGTTCTTCTCAATGTTAAAGTTGATGTTGAATGCTTGTAATTATGATGGGATTCTTATTTAGTGATATTCAATGCGTCCGTAAATAATTCAAATGAATCAGATGTCCTTCAACATAGAAAACAAGGAAATTAAAAATCTTCATCGTTACAATATAGTATGGAAGTGGTAGGCATGAAATAGGTCATAGAGCCATCAAATTTAATGCCATCTGCTTATGGAGGTGAGACATCAAATTCTGGTCACGTCGACTGTCAATGAAAAAATAACACATTTTCAATCTTTTATCGTTTTTGCTTTATAGCCTAAATTTGGGCATTCACGCCTGTTCCGTTCAAAGCACCGAGTCTTATTTTTTCCAGAGTTTCATTGATGAAGCGAGAGGGAGACTGATTTTTGATAGATTTTTCAAGCAATCAAGAATTAATAAAATTCAAAAATTTTCAAGTAATTATCATTATAGATTATAGATTGTGGAAAGCTGTTATGGTTAATTAAGAATTAATTAAATCTGTATAAGCGTTGATTTGTATAAATATGGTGAGGAGATTCATATTAGAACAGTCAAGTCTTTTTTCTAAAGAATTAGAAGATATAAGAGAGAATGTCTAGTAGTGGAGCGGGTTCTTATAATAGGGATAGGAGTTGATCTGTATGAAGTTTATAATCGAGCATCTTATTAATCAATTAAAATTTAACTTATATTCATAAAACAAATAAATATGAACCAAACAATGTACACATCATATGTTGTTTTATAATATGTTTATATTTGTCAGAAAAAAGAATAGTTCATAACAATCTTACAAGTCAGAGCTTTGACACAACCCATTCTTATTGATGGTGCTAAGGTAAGCATCACTGCATTTAATTTTGCATCCATACATATGGGAGAGGGCCCGATAGTGGAGTAGGCTTCTATAGTGGGGATAGGAGTTGACCTGTATGGGCCCCATAGTGGAGCACCTCATTAACCAATTAAAATTAAAATTTTAAGTTCACAAAAGAAATAATATGAACAAAACAATGTACACATCATATTTGTTTTATAATATGCTTATATTTTTCTAAGAAAGGAATATTTCATAATAGTATTACAAGTTAGGGAATATTAATAAAGCTTCTAACACAACCCATTTTGAATCGATCGTGCTAAGATAAATGGCATTGTATTTAATTTTTGCACCCATATATATAACAAGAATAATTTAATACTCTTGGGCACATATGCTACGATTGCCCGTTCCATATACAATAGTTTCAAAAAGTAACTATCATGTGAACATAAACCAAAACCATCTATTCCATTACACAAGACCATATTAGATCCATCATATATCATAGTTCTCCAAATACAAAATACTCTTAAAAAAGAAATCCAACACCTTGTGTCCCATCTATCAAACTCAATTGCCTACCTACTAGTCACTTCCACTTGCATCCAACATAAACAAGTTGTAAGACTCACCAATGAAGTTGTCAAAAGAAGAGGACACAAATTAAACAATCCACAAGATACAACCATTCGACCAAATCAATCAACTTTGCATTTTATTAAAAAAAAAAAACTTTCCAAACTCAACAAACAACACAATTGAAACAAGAGGACACAAATTTAAGACTCGATACCAAACAAGTATTCAATAAATTATTAATATTACCAATTCAAATAGACATGGCATCCATTCAATCCATTCATTTTTCTCTGTTGAATCCCTTGCCAATTTCATCTTGTTTTCTCCTCTCTTTTTTCTATCCTCTTCTATATTTAGTGGAGGCAACGACATAAGAAGATGAGGCAGCAAAAAAAGATTAACACAAAAAAATTACATATTCTTCTAGATATTTTACTACTCTAACATATACTCTGCATGCCTATATTTATGTTATATATGATTTAAATGTTTTATCTTGCGGTATTTTGTAAACTATGAATGTCAATATGTTGTATACAATGTACATGGTGTAACCAATGTGTTTGTAGCATCATAAATTGTGCTCCCTAAAGGTGAAAGCACAATTTCATGCTTTATTTGGGGCTCGCTTTGGTTCCACTTCATTATTACATTTTAATATAGAAATACTCCCTAGCCTTGACCTTTCCTTCAACCTAAGCGAATGTGTTAGTGCTACCCTTTAATTGCCTTCTCAATCACATTTCACCATTCTAACCATAACAAATACTTGTTTACTAAACGAGTCTTGATTAATCATACCCTAAACTCAAGAATCAGATTTAAATGTGTGCAAAATAGTTGGACTAGGGTGCCACTGCCCTAGACCAAGTTTTTTGCTCAATGATTTTTATTTTTCGTTTATGTTGGTCTCTAATTTATGAGATGTGAATTCAAATTCAAGATTTTGGCAATAAATTAATCCCAAAATTAAATTTAAATGAATCAACCTACACTATGTAAACATGAGTTATTATTTCAAACATCCTCCACCCATTCATCTAGCACATTTGTTTTATGCTTCATGTTTTCAATCATGTACACTTGTTCTTTGGAAATTATGATTGGATTTGGAGCCAATTTTGTTAAGGATCGGCTCGATTAAGCCACAAATCTAAGGAAGTTTTGGATTTGAGCTTTGCACTCTTTCAATTCTTTATTTTTCTTTTTATCCTTCATCATATGAGCAATAGTTGCTTCTAAATTCATTCTCATTTCTTCAATATCCTACTCCCATGAAGCATGCCCCAAGTTAATGGTTGATACTTGGTAATCCTGGGTAGTAACTTCATGTTTATCCTTTTCTCCTACAAGTGTAGCAACATGCACAAACATCCCACCATCTACACTTCTTCTTAAATTGCATGCCTAACTTTGGCCTTAGCCTTGGGATTTGGTGTTTCCACCTCTTAAATTATGCTCTTGAAGTCCAAAGGTATTAATTGTACCTCCATTGGTGGTTTTCATTGTTGATCCAACCAATTAGGTATATCCTCATTTGGCCCTGACTCCTTTGGAATTTCTTCCACCACTTGATATTTATTCAACTTAAAAGTCCCCTTTTCTAGTGTACTTTCCTTATTCTCTTAAGTTTTTGGGATTTCTTTTGTGTCAGCTTAGATTGTTGAAGTGGTTCTTCATTAATTTCCTTTTGTTTTGCATCCTTCATTTCTCCTAATTTATCCCCACTCATTTCTTCCATTTTATCCTCATATATAGCTTGTTCATGAGATTTTGGGACATCAACCTTTTCAATATCTTCACATTGTCCTTGGCTCATTCATTTCATGTTCATGTTGACCCAAAGATATTGCATCTATTGGTTCTTCAATCTCTGGATCATTTTTTCCTCCTTCAATAGGTGAGTATGTTATTACTCCTAGGTCTCTAGAAACAATACCAAGAACATCTTCTTCTCTTTGTTCTTGTGCAATAGACAATGTAGGTAGAGGTGTCATTTCGTGTTGTTGCTTCTCTTGAAGCTTCTCTATAAGCTTTTCTAACCTCTCCTTCCCTTTCAATATTTTATCTATTGTCATTTCTTCTTCTTCTTCAACAAGTGAATGTATCTCTCCCATATTTTGTCTCATTACAAAAGTTCCTACTAAAGGAGGGGAAGCAAACATAACTTCTACTAATTGGGAAATTGACCCTCTCATTCTAGCATATACTTGTTGCCTACTAACTTTTTCTCCTCTGGATTCATAAGTTTAGCCTAGGATAACATTGATGATGATGAAGCTCCAAAAAAATTACTTTTAATTTTCCTCCAATCAAATTATTTGGAACTACTTTGATCTCTTTGTTAGGGTCTTCTAGCTAAATTTTTATCGAAACACCTTGGCTTGGTGTTCACATATCCTTTCTTTGTTAGCCTCAATAGCCTTGGCTTCCATAATTCTTCTATTCTTACCCATGCAGTCGTCATAGTCTCATTCTTCTACAACTTTTTTCTTTCTCTTTTTGTCTTTTGGGTAAGTAATCACTGGTCACTCCCCATGACCCTAGCCTTTGAATATATCTATCAATCCATATCTGACTAGATTCTATAATAGGTTTTGTTATATCATCTAGTAATATGATTTCAAGATCATTCCAATTAAGATCTTGAATAGGTTGATAAAAAATCCTCTCAACATCATACATCAAATTCAACACCTTCCCATCATCCTCTTTTAATTGCGATGGAACATCGTGTGTTCGTATAGTTTTCATTTGGTCTAAGGTCAACAGGTTTGATATGACCTCCTTCTTACCTCATTTTCATCCTTGCAGATATTCTAGCAATCTTCTAGATGAGGTTTGTGGGTGAATATCCTATTAATCTATCTAGCCAATCTCCATGTCGGGTCATATTTAGTCCTTTCTAACTCAAACATTTACAATCCATACATTTGCAATTCATTTTATGAGCTACTCTAGTATTTTTTATGTGAATTGTATTTATATCTTCTCATATATGTGGGGAACTTAATTTATCCTCTCTTATGAGCTTGGAGAAAAGAATCATAAGATTTCATCACTTGTCTTGTGAATTCCAACAACAATATTCTATCTGTCGAGTACCTAGGTAACATGCAGGGATAGAAGAATCCTTCTATTGTAATGTAGGTAAACTTTGGAAATTAGATGTACCAACATCCATAATAATTGATCACACTCTATACATCCACAAATATTCTTTTAGCTTTGTCGGAGCTTCTATGGTCCTGATCATCTTCATCAAAAATGCATTGTTAGCACTCTAATGACCCAAATATTCCTTGGTTGTTATTTGAGGGTAATATTTGTCTACTAGCCTTTCTCTAAGGATACTATCTAAGGTTCCCACCTTATTTAAGCCTTGTAAATTTTATTTTACAACACAAGAATATATTGCATATGAAAACATAAAAAACATCCCTGACATTTTGAAACCTTTAATTTGGTCACATAAAAAATGACTAATGGATTTTTCCCAACAAATTTTAGTTGTTCCATTCTTCACATGTTGAATTATTTCATGCATCCAAGGTTCAAATTTTCTAACACTTTGAGACCCTACTATTTTATTTAACGTCATGATGTCATGAATGTCTTTGGTAAAATCATGCCTAAATATGGTTTTGGGAATTTTGGACTCAACCTTAGGATTTTCTTGTTACTTGAACTAGGCTATCAACATTGTTCTTTTATTTTTCTCCTCAACTATGCATATGCTTTTTCAACCCTTTCAAATTCTATTATGCTTATAGCCAAAAAATATGAATTCCAAATGTTTGGACAATTTCTTTTGGGGTCAAATCAACATAAACTATGCCCTTTTTCAATACCACCTTTCTTCTTGCATCATAAAAATGTATACACTCCAAAACCAATTTTGGAGCATCCATAGCCAATGGAAATCCTACAACCATGTGTAATCCATTTGCCATGATATTTTATGCATATGGTGTGGTGCTAGGGAACATACTTATTTCCATGAACTCTTCCTCATTAAAATTACCCAAATGGGCATCGACTACCATCCCATACATTGCCAAAGCCTAAGATTGAGGAAATTTGAATTCCTCCTTAATCCCTTTCTTTCACACACTCATGATGTTCGGATTCTATATTTTTAGTTTATTAAATCCCTATGCTAATTAGGGTTACCTTACAATATTTCACCCTTTTTAATGCTACATTTCCCCAAATATTCTAAAAGAAAATACGTTTTTACTCATCTTAAACCCTTTGAAGGAATTAATCATGCAAGTTATGTAGAGATTTTAACCAAAACACATATTTTTGTGAATACCAGCTCTACATGCATAAAATTAAAGCTTAATTTGAAGAATATACAATTGTGCAAACAATATTTCCTAAGTAGAAATGCTCAATAGGATTATACCTCATAAAATTTTGGCTTCAACAACTTTTGAACATCTTCTTTGGTTGCCCTTTATTTTCCTTGATTTTACCCTTTATAGCTTCTTAAAAACATTATTGTGTTTTAGATTCCCAAGAAAACTTCTTTAATTATGATGGTATGACAACATAACACTTTGTCTAGTTTTACCAATACATACAAGTCATTATTCATTTAGTGCACTAGATGCATATGAGATGACAATTAAAAATTAATGGAATGAGTTTAATTTGCATGCTTTATTTTACTTCAAAATAAATAAATTTCAACACTAACCCCTTTTCCTAACATTCTCTTAGAAAAAGAAAACATCGAGGATTCTTATCAGATGTGGAAGTGATGAATTGCCAACATCTGATTACACAAGGACCAAATATCTTGAGAAACATTTAACCAATAGTTCTAAATGAGTTACAATAACATGATCTTGAATATCAGGTTTTATCTCTGAGACCAACTTCACTAAAAGTTCTCATTATGGGGAAATTTCTCACTATTGAACTTCTATTTGGATCAAGATTGGATAGAAGAGTTTTGTATCTAGTTCAACAATGCTTTCAATTCTCGATTTTATAATAAATGTCAGTTAATCAATATTTCAAGTCTAGGTTATGGAACTTCCTATTCCACTAAGACTTATAGTCTTGAATATGAAAGAAACATTTAAGTCTTGATGGGTCAATACCTTTCTATACACAAACTTTTCTTACTAGATGTATTACCTTACTAGATATGGAACTTACATGAAGTATCAAGTTCCATATGACCCAAAATCCCTAAAAAAGAAAAATTATTTACTTTGAACAAACTTGGATAGCTTCAACAAATTTTAAAAGGTGTTATTTTCAAATAATTCTTATGTTCTCTCATAAATGACACACCAAAAGGCCTACTACCCAACTATTCATGAATAAACTAGGGTTTTACCATTTCCTCCCCAACCATGCGAAGCTAAAAAAAGAGAGAGATCTCCATTCTGCAAAAGTGAAATGAGGTGTACATTGTGAGATCACACAACACAAAATTTAAAAGTGATATGATGTCCTAATAATCTTTTTTGTCATTAATAAAATTGGGGTTAGACGTACTCTTATTGACTATGAGTCAAGTCTTAATGTTTGTGGCACTAACCTTTTACATAAACTTGGTATGGATATAAATCTCTCATTAAACCCAATGCTCTTTTTATCTGTGGCTTTGATGACATTGGTAGGCAACCATTAGGGACAATCACATTGCCTATTAAGGTAGGGCATGTAGTTTGACCAATCCTTATCCATGTCATTCCAGATTCCCTTTCATATAATATTCTTCTTCGAAGACCATGGATTCATTCCATGGGAGGAGTTCCTTCCACCCTTCACCGCATAATTAAATATGCATATAACAACAATATTTATATGGTAAAATTTGATCCAAAGTATAAAATTTATTTATAAACTAAAATAGGACATAAAGATCCTAGTCAAAAACCTTTTAACACTTTGATCAAATCTTCCAAAGTGGGTCATATGTATTCCAATGATAAGGACATTGATGATTTTGATTCACCTACAACTAAGCTATTTAGCGATGATTGGGGCTCATTAGATTTTACTCCTACCTTCATTTGGGAGTATAAAATATCACCATCTAAGCCTGAATAATTGAAGGACGTCTCAATGACACCTACACAATCTTCAATGGACTCGCCTCAAACATCTAATTTCACCACTTCTAGTCTAGAAATGATACTCGTTATATGTCTACTTTTGATGATAACAATTATGAAAAAGGACCTTCCTCAAAAGAAATTGAATCTATTTATGGAAGAGGATTTGTTTCCTCAATTTTGGTATAAAGGAAATGGTTGTGGTATAAAAGAACAAGGTATCAGGTCTCCATAGAACTAAACACACAAGGTTCAACAAATGGTCTTGGTAATTGTCTAGGTTCAAAACCCACCAAATCTTCTCATAGACTTTCTCTTAAAATTCAAACACCAAAACACAAGGCTTTCCTAAGATATTGCTTAATCTATTATATCCTACAATGATAGAGGTAATTAAGACAAATAAAAATATCTCATTGGACATCTTTCCAACCAATGAATCCTTAGCAGATTTTTTGTGAGTTTATGACAACTCACCCCTATATCATCATGATCATGGATTTCCTTATTTTCTAAATATTGAAGCACACTTTAGGAAAGACACTTGTATATCGAGTGATATATTGGACTCTCAAGACATACCCCAAAATTTCCCTCATTGTCATGATGTACCAGACCACATTACACTACTTCTAGGGGATATTGTTGATATCTTCATGGACCCATCTAATCCAAATAAGGTTATTCTAATTGGAAAGTGTCTCAACTCTAATGAAAAACAAAAAAATTCTACACCACTACAATATTTTCTTGAATTATTTGCTTGGTCTTATTTCGATATGCTTGGAACTGATCCTGAAGTAGTTACACATAACATTGTGTTGCTTGATGATGCTAAACCTATACGATAGAAGATTCATAAGATGAATCCTAAAGTGGCTTTGTTGGCTAAATCTGAGATTGATAAGCTTTTACAAGTTGGCTTTATCCACCCTATTGATTATTTACCTTGGATATCGAACTTGTGGCTATTGCTAAACTTGATAATCATATTTGAATGTGTACTGATTTTTGTGACCTTAATAAAGAATCTTTAAAAGATTATTCCCCTCTTCCTTTAACATAGATATGATTGTTGATTCTATCGTTCAATATGCTTTAACCTCCTTTATGGACAGTTTTTTTGGGTATAATCAAATCATTATTAATCCTCAAGATCAATTAGAAAAAAAAAATTATTACACCTTGGGGAACATTTTGTTGGGTTGTTATGTCATTTGGATTAAAGAATGTTGGAGAAACATATCAAAGGGCTATAACATTAATATTCCATGATTTCATTCATAACATCTTAGAGGACTATGTCAATGATATCTTCCATCTATATCACATAAAAATCATGTCAAAATCCTCCATCAAATATTTGAGTGAATTCATAAATATAACATTCATCTAAATCCTTGAAAATATGTCTTTGGTGTGAAAAATGGAAAATTATTAGGTTTTATTATGTTAAATCAAGGTATTGATGTGGAAACAAGAAAAATTAATGTTATAGTTAGCATGTCACCTACTAAAAATATTTATCAACTTCATAGATTATAAGGGAAGATTCATGGTATTCATCATTTTGTTTCATCATTAGCAGATGATTAGACTCTCCCCTTGTAGTACCCCTCCATTTATGCTTATGTTTTCTGCTGCATATTTTCATACTATTAGACTTTGGTACTTGGTTTGGATATTTTGATTGCTGATGTTGAGCGACAGTGGATTCACTTTGTGACATGATGATACATTGTATTGCGATATTTGATTTCTGATATGCTTTGAGATAGCGTAGATATTTTCCTTCAGATATTATTGCTATGAGTATGTTTATGATGGATTAACTATTATTTAATTCACACCACAGACGTGGTAATTGGTGTGGAGTAGGGTTCCCATCTACTCACTCTGTGAGTGCCTCCAGATGTCCTGGATTTTCTCCTGGCACATGCCAGCAATGGACAGCATGTTTGTTGTGATCACAGTGCACATGACACCGCATCACTTGGTTACTCAGTCTGAGCATGTCAAGACTCAACGGATATGTTGATTGGGAGGTAGTAGCATGGTTCATCCTAGTCTAGTCTTAAACCCCACACAGAGAATGCCATTTAGCTTGGGAGTCTTGGAGTCTTCGGGTTGTCTTGTCTTATCTTCCGCTTGGATTGTCTCTTTGAGGGAAAATTCTGTCAAATTTAATGATAGTTTATTATATTTTAATTTCATCGTTATTTAAATTAATTTTAAATGTTAAAGAAATAAGTTTTGGTATAAAAGAATAAATTAATTAGTTTGTTTGATTAAATGGAGAATATTTAGAAATTAATTAAATTAATTTAATTAAATTAAAATTGTTTTAAATGTAAATAGATTTTATTTAAAATTAATTGTTATTTGGAAATGGCATTTTAATTATTAAATAAATTTTGTATTTTGAAAATTTTAAATTTTAAATTTTAAATAAATAAAATGCATGCAATCTTGAAAGGCAAGATTTCCGAGAAGTTGTTAAAAGATATTTTGTACTTCTGACATGTGAGAATGCATTGTTTAGTTAAGGAAATTGAACTGGGATTTGGGGAAATACAGAGGTTATCTTTTTCTTCACGGGATTTGAAAGAATGGTTGGCTGTTGAAATTAATATTTAAGAAATTGTGATTTCCTCTGTGTGTTGTATTTTTGTGGAAGATCCCTTTGGTTGGAAGTTCTTTGTGTTTGGTTATAGCTTTATTTGGATTTGGGTTTTCTGGTGAAGCTGTGGAGGATTGCACACTACAGGCAGAAAATTCTCTCCAACAACTAAGATCTTCAAATCACAGGAAACAGGTATTTCCCTTGTGTTTTTAGTTTGTTTGCTTTTGAAAAGAAGACGAAAGAAACCTTGCTCTTCTGGACAAGTCAGAAGATACTTATGAAATCCCAGATATTTAGAGAATCTCAAGAAAACAATTGAAGAAATTCATGCTGAAATTGATGGCATCAGAGATTAGGTAAAATAATATTTCAAATGACATTTGGCAGCACTGAAGATTTTAATGGAAGAATTAGATATTTAAAACTATGAGTGAAACTGCCATTATTAAAATGAAATTGAAACCCATTGAGGTTGAATTGAATTCCACGAGAAATAATTCTATACAATGATAATTTTCTCACCTCCCTCAGAGAAATTTTGTAGAAATTAGCTGTTCCTTTCCTAATAATTTTATTAACAAAATTACATATGTTGAATATATAATTGAAAGAGGCATATAGGCAAATCACAGTAATTTTAGAGGTCAAATTCTTCTAGAAATCCCAATCTTCTTTCTAGCCTTTGATGACTGCATGTGAAATGATCTAAGAAATTCTAGATTTTAATTGAAATAAACATATTCATTTTGTTACAATGGGTCACACCTAATGCCTCATAGGGAGTCGGCCATCTTCACAGGCAACAGCTTGGCACAGCCCAGAAAACAGCCCATGGGAGGGTTCACGTGAGAATGGACCGCCCATATCCACATAAGATTCTTTTAAATGTTTTTAAAAAAACTTACTTTTAATTTGTAAGTTATAATATATATAAAATATATTTCATACATAATATATGTAATTAAAGGTATATATATTATATATGTAATTTAAATATATATATTATAATTTATAAGCTATAATGTGTGTTTTTGTTGTAGGATTATAAGTTAAATTTTATAATGAAGAATATCTATTTAATAAAAAAAATAGATATTTAATTATAATATTTTATTGTGTATTTATTCAAATGTATGTTATTATGTTTAATAGTATATGGAAAATTATTAAAAGATAGTCAATATTGAAGTGTATTAAGTAGAGAAAACAAAAATTTCATTATTATACATGATTTTGGAATTGAAAAAAAAAAATTGTAGTTTAGATTCTTATATTAAATAGGAGATGAATTATTTTCAAAACAGAACAATTTTGTGTTTAAATTTTTCCTATGATCTGACACTTGAAACCACGGTGATGTTATAATTCTTTCCTTAATTTAAGCTTTAAATTAAAGTTTCTTTTTAGGAAATTGGGTATGTCTAGAAGCAAGTCTTCCATTGCTGGGGAATTTGGGGTTAGAATGCTTAGTAGAATGCAAAGGACATACAAAGGGAATTTGCATGGTGAATACCTAATTTTGTGAACATAAATTGATGTCTGTTTTGAAAGCAGAATTTTATGATTGCATTGTAGCACTTCAAATCCTAGGTCGGAACTAGATTCCTTGTTACAAATGGGGAGTGTCAGCAGCCGATGTTACAAAGTCGGGTACTTACAGAGTTGTAAGCCAAAGAGTACTAGAAGAAATAACACAATAGTTAGAATTAAAATCTTTAACAAGAGTATTATGCCTCGCTTATAGACTCTTGAGCTAGTTTAGTCTTGAGTATAAGATGAGAAGGCCTGGAATGGCAAATCGATGTCTTGTTACCTTCATAGATATTCGATTCCACAATAGTTTGCAATGGGGCCGGTTTGTAAGAGTGTCACTGTATAAGCCTAGTTGGGGCCCAACTCCAGGGAAGAAAACACTCCTATAAGTAACCTTGCACATTACATGACACCACTCCAAAAGCATATTCACCTGTTTGTTTAGTAGTAGATGATTGTCTTAAATCAAAGCAATGTAACCACTGGCTAGTTATGTACTTGTGTCTAGGGTGAATAGGTTATGTCTAAGTAACCAGCACATTTGGCCTCCTGAGTAGCTCTGTGTATCTGCACATGGCTGGGTGGAATGCACCTTACTCTGGTCCCCAACATGCAAATCTAGAGCCAGCTTGATGGAGAGGTCAGACTTGGATACATGTGTACATCTTCATTATTGGGAAATTTTGTGGCTGTGAACTTCAATTGATTATGAGGTGAACATTTGTAAATGTAAATTGTAACTATTATTTGATCTACCTCATTAGATGAATGAGTATTGTAATATCTTGTCAAATGCAATGTAAGAAATCATGTTTGTACTTTATACTATCTTGAATGGAATTTCAAATGATATGCAATGTTTATTTTTAAGTTTATGATTAATTAAGTATATGCAATGCAAAATACTAAAGTCGTCTATGGAAACTCAAGTAGTAACACGTTAACAGTGAATACAACCACTAACTTAATATTATTACTTTAAAAAAAAAAATTATTACATATATATATACCAAATATTCTTTGAATAGGCATATAGACGGGCATTACACCACTCACTTTGTGGATTCCCATTTTAAATGGAATTAATATTGTCAAAATGTCTTTGAGAATTTTAAAAAATATTTAGCTAATCCTCTTGTTTTACAACCAACTACCTCAAGATGTCTTTTTCTTCTTCACACTTCTACTTCATCTAATGCTCTTGCTACATCCAACACAACATGATGAGAATGATAAATAACTTTGAATGTATACTATATTAATTGTACATTACTTGATTATGAGACATGATATACTATAGTATAAAAATAATGTTTGGCTCTTGTGTTCGCAACAAGTAAACTAAGACATTATTTGTTAAATGTTGAAATTCATGTTATTGTAAAATTTGATCAATTAAAAAATCTTTTCTCCAAAAATGATCTATCCAGATGTCTATTTAAATGGGTAATGTTGTTAATAGACTTTTACCTTAAATTTTTTTTTATCTAAAAGAGATTAATGGTCAAGGGTAATGGATAAATTCATTAAATAAATAATGAATATTTATTTAATTAATTGGCTAGAACAAGGTGGGATAAAGGTTCAATGGATAAATTAATTAACATTGATTAAATAATTAAAGTGGGGGATAAAGACATGTGAAGGATAAATTAATTAAATAAATAATAAATACTTATTTAAAAAATGGGGGATAAAGGTGAAAGTTAGATTAATTAAATAAATAATAAATATTTATTTAATTAATGGATAGAATAAGTTAAAAGTCAAGTGTGGTCAAGGTATGGTCAATTTTTTAGGTGTTTACATTTTGCCTCTCTTTGAGATGATGTTGCAACTACGAGAAGTAACAACCTTTCAAAGAAGAACAAAAAATATTGGGTAGGTGAGGGATAAGGAGTAGTGGCATGGTGCCCTAGTCATTGGTGATGATGAGGAGGTATTGGTCTGCCCCCTCGAGACAACGGATAGACTCAAAGAACATGGGTGTGCTCTCAAAATAAATGAGAGAGTTAGAGGATGAAGGATGAAAGGAGAAAATAGATGAGGATGGATGGAAGAAGATAAAGATGATGAAGATATGGATGGGAGAGGAAGGATGGATGATCGTCATGCTGCAATGATGTAAGCAACCTATATTTGATATTTATTTAGTGTTATGCACCGAGGTATAAGGAACCAAGATGACAATATGGCAAGTATGTGATAAAAAAGGTCAAATACAAACATGTTCCTTATAACACCATGATATGGAATACCATGATGTTGTTGTGGCAATAGAGTGAAAAGACCATGATAAATGAAACCAATGATAACACACACAAGCAACAAGACAGAATGCAAAACAAGACAAAATAACCCAGGATTATACCCTTAGGCAAGTTGAAAACTAATTGATTCATGATGATGATGATAACAAAGTTAACGATAAGAACAATGGGTACCTCAAATATTGAGTTTTTAATGATAAGAATAAAAATTGGATTTAGGAGGATATATCCCTATGATTATGATTTGATTCAAGTGGATCAATGGATTATCAATTGATTTGGATCAAAATGATGGATTGATTTTGGATGATGCATTAGACTGCAAGATTAGATTGCATGGATTAGGATTGATTGCATATGGATGGACTCAATTGGGACATTTGGTTGGATTGGAAGGATAGGAACCAATTACAAGGGATAACTAAGGCTTGGTAAAAGATGGATATATAACCTAGCTAGGAGATAGAAGGATTAAGTAGATGTGTAGGATGATAGAGACTCACTTGGACTATAATGTGAAAGAGAAAGATGCCCCACACAATTTTTAGTGCATTCATGTATGGAAGATGACAATGGATGCATTAAATAGAAGGATAGTGCATAAGGTATATGAATGGAAATGAGAGTAAGACTTGCATTATCCAAAGCATGTATGGATATTCCATCCCTAATGTTCATCAAGATCAAAGTTTGGAAAAGGAAAATATGAATGAAAATGATATGGATGGAATTTAGGGACAAGAGATATGGGATGGATGATATGGATAGGATATGGTATGTAAGATAGCATGAATGTTGCATGGATATGTTTTCCATTGTCCTTAGCAAGATCAAAAGAGGGAAGGGATGATGCATATAGAAATGATGGAAAAAGAGAGGATAAGGGATATGGGATGGAGGATATTGGAAGATATGGATATGATGATCAATATAAATTGCATAAGATATGGTAGATAGGATACATGATTCTTAGGCCTTGTCAAGATCAAAGGTGGAAAAGGGAGGATGGACTTAGATAGGGTAATGGATAAGGGATGGAGGATAGTGGAATATCTACATAGGAGGTTGTAGGTAGCATGGATGAATCTTGCCCCCAAGTGTAGAGTGCAAGATGATGGGGATATTACACATGATGCTTGTTTTCCAAGTTTTCATAATATTAATTGCCCAAGGTTCCAAAATAAGTGCTTTTCACCATTGGACGAATGATTTATCTTTCTTTTTTTTCTTTTTTTTATTTATTTTTTAAATTTTGAATGTTTAGAATAATAAGAATAGAAAAGGATGAGGATAAGGATGTGTATAAGTGGATTTGGAAGACATTGGATGCATGATAGGGAGATGGAGGAAGGACTCAAGTGTCTAGTTCTATAGATGGTATCCCTTGAAGATGTATTATAATGGACCATGACAATTGGAGGTATACAAATATATAGTGGTAGAATTATGGAATTATGGAAAAATATAAGGATTTATGTAAAGGATTGGATTAAACGAGGGTGATGGTGGATTGGAAGACTTGTGGATGAGTAAATGGGAATGTTACCAAGACCAACATTGGCACACACCTTGAGGGGTGGTGGAGATGTGGAAGAGAAGTGGATTTTGGATTTTGAGATTTCGATGAAGAGGATGTATATTTTGTGAGACAAGGACCCAAAATATATTTGGAAGATGAAAGATTATTGAATGGAGGATTGCAGGAATTAGGAATGGATGAAACTTTTGGAGGAGTAGATTTGGATGCCAATTTTGATTGTTCTTTGAGATGCATTACTTCTATTATAGCTTGTAGCGACATGGTTTTTTGGCTTTTATTTTTCTTCATAGGACTTTGTGGTCTTCTAGATTTATCTTTTTTTATTTTGGATCATATTTTCCTTTTTCTTTGGCATGCCTTTTTGAGGGGACATGTTGATGCTTGGATTTTTGTTTATTTTTGGCTTTATGTATTTTATATTTGGCATCTAAATTTCTTCCAATAGAAATGGGATTATTGGATGGAGAGGAATGATATTAAGTCCTTATGGATGGTTTTATGTAAGTAGGATGTTGAAAGGGCTTCAAGGATGTGTGCCTTTGTTAATATTGATTGGGGATTACAGGTGATGGATATATAGGATGAAGGGATTTTAAACTAGAAGTGATAGGTGGTAGAACGTAAGTACCCGAGATGGATTGTAATGCCTCACCACATAACCTTAAAGAATGACGCAAACACAACAAAAACGTAGCAATTTTTTTTTCTAAGTGTAATTATAACATGTAATGTGAACTACACTCAACACATACATTCTCTAAAGTACATGACAACGCAATACAATTTTTGAGTCTCATAAATAGAAGTAATCTAACTGGATAGCATATAAATATTACTCATGAAATTAAATTTTATATATCAAAAACATTTAATTCAACTCTTACAATACAAGTACATTAAGAATCATTTATAGCTTGCATTCATTCCATAAATTAATTACAAAGCTCATCTCCAAAATGAAGAAGATCATAATAATAATGTTACAATTACATGATACACAAATCCTCCTCGAATACAATAAGGAGTAATACATATACAATTATCCACTGATATAAAGAACAAAAGAGATGATATATATCAACTGGTGCATGCGAGCTCTCCAATCTAGAAGATCCCGCTATCATGAACATGGAGTGGGAACCCAATGGTGTATGGTGCACATTCCACCCAACCAAGTGGTACCTGAAGGCCCAGCCCCCCATGCTAGGAGATAGTAAAAGGGATCCCTAGACAAAACCGACTTCTTCTAGACACAAGCAAACTCAAGACTAAACTACACAAGCACAATGCTTAACATAAATGTTACATTACTTCCAGAGTAAAAGAATCAAGTACATCAACAAATCAATTAAACCATTGTCATAGGAGAAGTGTCACACATAATTTTCTATGGGTTACCCTAGTGCACCTTTGTGTGTCGGACCCCAACTAAAAACCACTCTCCTACTAACAACACAAGGAACTAAATCAAAACTCAAGGGTAACACGGTGCACAAACACTGATAATAGATATCAACTATGATACAAGAGATAACTCATCCTCGTTCATAGTAACCAGGTGATTAACTGAACAATCAAGTGCACTACCCAAGGAAAAATAAAGAGTTGAATTATAACTCACAATAACCCCCTCATAAAATAACATCTAGAAGACTTACAAGAACAACAATCCAATTTCCCCCAAAAAGTAAATAGAAGAAGTTACAATACAATGAGCAATTTAACCAAGGAATAAGGCTACCATTAGGATTTCCTAAATCCAATTTTCATTTTGAGAAAACAATAATATATTGCTCAAATAAATCTAACTTAAAGTAATATCATTTATAGATAATAACAAAAATTAAACTTAATTGTCTAAATTAGTTTTCCAATTTTCAACTAAATAGAAATAAGATTTCTTCTTTTAAAACATTTTATTATAAAATAATTAACTTGTGCTTTTGTATGCACTTATCAAAGAAAATTTATTTATTTAAATATATATTATTTAAATATCTTAAAAATTAAATACAATTTTTTTTATCTCAATAAAATGCAATATATAAAAAATATTTAATAAATCAATCTAACAACAATAAATCAACAAATATATATATAGAGCATACATATACATATATATATTATTATATATAAATATATAATTAATACATATATTTATATTTATTAAATAAAAACCATAAAATAAAACCAAGTTGCATATGTTTCAGGGGTGGATGGAGGTTTACATTTGACGATCACTAATTGTTGGTAGCGTCGGTTGTTTTGCATAGCCATCCCCATGTAAAGGGGAAGGCTTTTGCGATTTTGTTGCTTCCCCATCTGAGGAATCTGACATCTCTGTGCGCCAAGGAAAACTTCTCCCGAACCAACCTTCATCCATTTCCAAGTCTGGCACTTTTCCAAGGATTTTCAAACAACCAGCTATGTAACTTTTGCTGAGAACATAGCTACCCCCTATGGAGGCAACATAAATGAACTAATGCCAGCTCCCTTTCTTCGTGAGGATTTCCAGGTTGTCCAAAGGTTTGGACTCTGTATTAATTTCCACCATAATTTTGGTAGTTTTGGATTTCCCTTTCAAAAATTCTTCCTCTATGCCCACAAAGGTATCTAGGGAATTTCCAATTTTCTCTATGGTTTCCTCACTCCAATATTCTGAGGGTAATCTATCAAGGGTTATCCAATAAGGGTAGTATTTTGGTTTGTGTAATCCTGGGTCAAAATTTGGGACCCAGTATGTCTTGTAAAAGAAAAAACCCTTAAAGAAGATAGGTTCTCCATGAAGGATTTTCATTTTAATTTCTTCATTTTCACATTCTATCAAAATGAAGTTTTCAACTAGGGTTTTTGCTCTTACCTGATTTTTGAATCGATCGACTAGCCACGCAACAATTTCTTTAGTAGATGCATCTTTGCCCAACCATTTAACGAATAATTTGCAGTGCACCAAGTAATCCCAATGGGGCTGAAGGTAACTGGCAACAATCGTCAAGATCTTGCTTCTCTTTGCTACTGGAGTGAAGGGTTTTTTAGGTTGGGCCTTTGCTTTCAAGATCCAAGCCATACGACCACTAGACTGACCATCATTCCTTGGAATTATGCCAGCGTCAAGGGGCCGTAGGTTTCTTTGAGTGTTTCATCTACCCTTTCCTTGTTTTGTCTAGGGTGGAGGGTATCCATTTCGCCTTTTCCCTGACCACCCATGCCAGTTGCGCGAATGACAATCGTTCCACCTATTTTGAAAATTCTTTCCTTGTTCACGACCACCTAACCTAAGGTATCTTCCCCTTCCAACATGCGTGCTCCTGTTTGGATGGATTCTCCTTTGATCGCCGACTTTCAGCTTCCTCTGTGGCAAGCTTCGCTCCTGGTTGCACTCCTGCAGCTGCGACATGTCATCCACTGAGGCCAAAGATTTAGGAGTGTCATGCCTCTTACGCATGAGCACGCCATCATGCATTCCCTTCTGCCAATAAAATGGGAGGCATTTTTCCACCTAATGCCCATCTTCAAAAACCCATTAAGGCAAGTTAAACTGATAAGGTCCCTCTATTTCTCAACTGCACTATCCCCAAGATACTGTTTGGGAGCTACTGTCACCTCTACCAGCTCTGATCTGCCTAGCCTTCTGTTTTGCCAGATTCACCTGCCTCAGTGAGCTCTACTCCACTGTGCTACCATTCTTTTTAGCTTTAGTAATAAACTATAAACCTTTGTATCCATTACTGGAACAAGAATGATTATCCATGTGTGATGAATAAATAATACAAATAATTATTTCTAAAATATAGGAAACATTTTAACATAGATTTTGAAAAGTTTATTATTAAAAGCATAAAATAAGGATTTAAATACTCTGATTATAGATTTATTTTATATTAGTACTTTGTTTAAAATTAAATTTTAAAGTAGCCACCCATATATATTTTAGTTAATTTTATTTTTCAAATTAGTAATTTAAAATTAATAATAATAATAAATCAAAGATCCCAAAAAAACTGAAAAATATTAGCAATAAATTTAAATTTGGTAATGTCAAACTGATTTAGAAAAATAGTGCAAAATAATAAAGGGAATTATCATACTATAATATACATCTATATTATCATACCTCTTTTATATTTTACAAGCACTTAAATGAGTTGAGCAGGAGTTATAAAAATAAAATATAATAAATATTTTGATGGGTAGGCTAATTGTGAATTATAATAGTTCTTACATTCTTTTAGCTTAAATATATTTGTTATATAATATATATGACACTATAATGCAACTGTATGACAGAGACAGCATAACACATTGCATTGTAAAGAAGAATTTGTAATATAAATCTAAATACTATTATATAAATATCTCTATATTATATAGAATCTAAATTAATTAAATTGTTTTCCCCAAACATGCATATCTATGAAATGAAAAGGTGGGAGAGGTTAAGGAAGATGGGCAAAAAAACAAAAGATGAAAAATGTAAATGGCCTACCAATTTACCTCATGTACTACAAAATTTATGCAAAAAAAAATACCAACTTTTTTCTAATTTATCTTCCACACCTCTTCAGCGTATCCATTGCACACCAAGGTGTGATTGCTAGTTGTATTACAAGTTGACATTGAAAATCCAATACCTTCTAGACATCATCGTTTACACAATGAAAAAAAATCATTTTATGATTGGTTTAGCTCCAATTATTTTGGACATAGATGAGGAGTTTTCAAAAATAGAAATTAAGGTTAGTAAGAATTTTTTTTTTTTTGTAAATTATAAAAATATATTTTGACCAAATTCATCATAATATATATTTTTCTAATACTTTCATTTAGATCAAACTATACTTGTATATGTGCATGTTTTTCCCTGAAACATACGACTTGGAAAAAACCGCTTTTGTACATTCTATACAAAACCAATTTTTATCATTTAGATGCTAAAACAAATTACATATTTAAAAACTAGACACTAAATTTTACATTTCATATTTAAAAACCAAACACTAAATTTTACATTTCACATTTTTACACCATATTAATTTTCTTTGTAAGTGCTTGAAATTTTTACTTCAACTACAACAAACTTTGAATTTTAGAAGGAAGAACTGACTTTTTGACAAAAAAAAAAAAAAAATAGCTCAATTTGTAGTACTTTCAATTGTTTTATATTTTGGATCAATTTTACAATTCAAAATCATTTTTAAAATAAAAATAAAAATATTAGATCCATATCTATGATAAAATTTATTATGCTACCATCCAATTTTGACAAGACTATAACCAAACATACAAATAGCTAATATATTTTTATCAATATTAAAATTGATGGTGAATGCTTATAATTATGATGGGATGTTTATTGAGAGATATTCAATGCGTGTTTCTCAATAATTCAAATGAATTAGAACTCGGTTAACATAGAAAACAAGGAAATTAAAAATCTCTGTCGTTATAATATAGTATGGAAGTGACAGACAAGAAATACAGTCATCAAATTTACGGTCATATAATTCTGGAAATTTTATGTGGACTGTCAGTGAGAAAAGAAGACGAGGTACATCTATTATTGCGATCATTACACCCTAATTTGGTTGTTCCGTTCAAAGCACTGAGTCTTATCTTCGCTGGATTTTTCATTTATGAAGCGAGAGGGGGACTGATTTTCTATAGATTTTTCAATCTATCCAAAATTAATTGTCCGTATAAACGTTGACTTGTAGTATGAAATCTATGCAAAACTACAGATCTGTGCGCAAAATTGCAGGAGGAGCTGACGAAAGAGAAGTAATACAGCCATGGTGTTCACGGCAATGAGACCCATGTTCGAACCTCCAGATCAGCTCTTTGTCATCTTGTGCCCAGCGCCAAAACAAAAGATTTTCTTTAATTCGCGTGCAACTGCCCTTCGCACAAAGTAATAGTTAAAAAATATGTTATGTGGGTTTATCTATAGTGCGATTGGATTGGAATTGTTGTGGTGGTCATCAAGGTTCAGATCTTCATTGGGTTATTGTGATCGCACACATTATGTCTTTACTGATCTAATGTACTCGCAGGCTTGTGCAGTCTCATATTTATGACATTTCTAGTTCATAGCTCTACAATAAAAAGTACTTACTAAACATAAAAATAAAATGAATTTCTAATAGACTTAATCTTTACTGTCATATTTGTGATCTATGTAATTCATAACTCCATAATTAAAAAACAAACCAAAAAAAAACAAATAAATCATGTTTTGTGAATGGAACTGACCATGGATGTCTGATTTCTTCTTCTGATGTACCAAGTCAACCAGTTTGCCAATTAAGTAATCAATTTCATGGAAGGGTCGACATTTATTGCGGATCTTTTCCACTACAACCGTCATTCGACCAGTGAGATATCCTTATCTTGCCTCGCTGGGCCAGTTAGTACGGCCTGGTTGAAGTATATAATAATATTGGCCTTAGGAACGAATTTGTCAGACATTTGTTCATTCACTTGGGTATTTACTGTTTTCCTCCTCCGGGATTTTATGAGCTGCGGCGGCTTTTGACATTTGTGTGTCAGCCATGCATGCAGAGAGCAGCGAGGTTGGAAGTAGTGGTAAAAGGAGCTGGTTGGATTCATATTGTTGCAGCCTTTCTCCAGTAAAGAGATTCAGTAAAAATACTTGTTTTTGCTCACAAGAAAACGAAGAGGATGATTTCAGTTGCATTAGCGACTTGCTGCATGTGCCTGAAGATTCTGAGTTTTCAGATGCAAATCTGAGATTTTACGATGGGTCAACGCCAGATTCATCAGAGACCGATCTGGATGATCTCCTGACGAGCCTGCTGATGGAATCTGATACTCACAACACGTTTTTTGTGCCAGAGACAATAAATAGCTTGAATGGAGATCCAGGGAAAATGGGCTCAACGTCTTTGTACTCAGGGCCGACTCTTATAGAGGTAGAGTCTTCCCTGTCGATGTATCATAGAAAGGAGCAATCTTCACCCGCCTCTATACCCACAACATCAATCTCCAATTCGCCCACCACTTTCGAGTCGTTGCAGAGTGCAAAATCTCCTCCATTTTCGAATTCAATGTAAGTTTTTAAACGCTTGACAGTAAATAACCGTTGGTTTGTTGTCCAGAATTTTAGATACCCAGTTAACTGTTATGAGTTCATAGAATTTTAGGTATACAGATAACAAACAATAGGTTTTAGGAATCAAACCGTTTGTAAGGTTGAGGTTTTGGGTTCGTTTCATATAGGTCTAAAGTTCAATTCATCGCCTGGGTTTATTTGGTTGTTGATCTGATTGGGCCAGCTCTGCAGCCCAAAGTGTTTATAGGGGGCTCGCCCTGTCTAAAGCTAAGCTCCAGGTCACTGGGCTGCCCCTACCAATTCCACCTCGTAAAAAAAAATACAAGCAATAGACTTTACATTATTGCATGGTCATTGCAGCTGATAATTGTTAACTAAATCTAGATCGAGGGAAAAAGATCTAACATTTGAACACATTCCAATAATTGTTATTGCATTTGTTGATTTAATACCCAATATTTTTAACAATATTGCATCAGAAGTCGTGACTTTAAAGTTGTTAGTCTTGAAATGTATTCCTTGGATCTAAAAACTAACAAATCATGTGATGCCACATCAGCACACTAATAAAACATGATTTAGTGAACAACTCTCGTCTAAATTTTATGTTTTAGTCTTTTTGGATACCTCAACAAAATGTGATGTGATATCATATTTGATAATGTGATCCTAAAACCTTAAATATAAGTTGAGGACTTGCCAAATAATTTGCTGTTAAAAATTAAGAATGATTTAAAATTTCAAGATTTTGAAAAACCCATAATTAAGATGCTCGACTTCTCCCTTATACAACATTTGTTTGAATTTACTGTTTTCTTTCTTGACTTTATATATTCATATGGCTTTGAACAATGACCGTTTGATGTTTGTTTATATATTGTGAGTTCAGAAACGAGTTATTCTTTACAAGATTGCAACGGGCTAAAAGCGAGGCACAGTATTCACTCAAGGTTAAATGCCCCGGGAATGGCATGGAGGATGGGTATAAATGGAGAAAATATGGTCAGAAGGCGATTAAGAATAGCCCATACCCCAGGTATAATTCTACTTCATTGTCCCCATTAAATACTATACCTTTTTCTATTGCAATTTTTATGATATATTTATACTTTGTGGAGACTGAAGAAAGTTGTATTAATGTGCAGGAGTTACTACAGATGCACAGTTCCAAAGTGCAGAGCAAAGAAGCAGGTAGAGAAGTGCGTTGAGGATCCCCACACTGTCGCCATCACTTATGAAGGCCTCCATCTTCACCTTCCTTATCCCCCATTGCAGATTAGTCAACAACCCGACTTTTCTCTTCGTCAGCAGCATAGTAACATCTGTGAAAAGGTGAAAAACAAGAAAGCTGTGATAGACAATGTGATTAATGGCTGCTTTAACAATGAAGGCGGTGATGTAATGCAGTCATCTGAATTTCCCACCATTGTAGCCGCCGATCATCAACTTCAAGAAGAAAAAGATAAATGCTGTGAATCTCTGGGATTTGGAGGAGAAAATAGTGATTTGATTGATGGAGATGGTATAAATGTTGGAGTAATTGAAGGAGGACGAGGTGGGTGGCGTAGGGATGGACTCCTTGAGGATATTGTTCCATTTCAACTGATAAATCCTTCAACTTCCTGGTTTTCTTACTCGTCTTCTGCTCCATAAAGTAGAAACAATTTCAAACACACCAGTCCAAAGGTGTATATAAACTTAAAGTATGTGGTTTAGGTGATGTTTGTGTTAGTGGAGCTCACCAAGAGATTGCGCTTATAGTTTAAAACACATTCATTTGTTAAATATCTGTAGCGAATAATACAATGGTTTAGCTTTGCAGAGGAGCATGGAATTGTTTTCTAGTTAATTAAGAGACCCCCTTTAATGGCGTCTAGATAGTTGCACCAGACACTTTTTGGCTCCCGTGTCGGTGCCAGCTCAAAAGTTGGCTTTTTAATTGCAGGGGCAGATGTAGACAACTCACGCCAAATGCTTTACACCTAAACTTCTTTTTCTTTTTTTTTAAAAAGAATTATATATTTTTATTGGGGTAAGGACACTCATATTTTGTTTCTATTTTTTACTCAAGAGGGAGAGGGGCCGATGGTGGGTAGGGCTATGTTGTGCAAGGGGTCCACGTCAACAAGGTTCACATCGGCAATTTTTTTTTAGCAATCCTATAAGAGTCCACTTGTCAACCCAAAAAAAATATTGTAGGAGAAATTTGTGCACATTTTCTAATGTTTTCAGACCGTTTTTCGAAATCCACATTTTTCGAGCTCAAAACTGGTGTCGATCGATGGTGGACACTTGTTACTTGCTTCATGGTTTCCCGCCACACCAATACTCGGTCACTTAACTCCTATTAATTGTGCATTAACTTCCCAACATTCCTCCACTGTCGACCTTTTCCCTACCACCTCGACATGCATTTCATTTGCTATCTCTTGTGTTAGTTTCACAGCTACGCCATTCATGCTATCTATCGTTTTGCACCTTAAGCCGTTTCTTGCATGACTAGTGCTGGTTTGATTTGAGGCTGATGGTGGTGAGGCTATGGACGAGTGGTGGTGATGCATATTTCGTAGTTTCTATGTTTTTCAACACCTCCATTGCCAAAAGGAAAAACATTTAACTTCTATTAAGGCAGGTAAGGTTGTGTTCCAACCTCACAAGGGCAATATCTATCCATTGCAAGAATTTTTTTCCAATTTTCTTGTATTTTTTTTGTAACTAGCTTCTGAAACAAGTTATGATATGCTCGACTCTTGAAGGTTTCTTGTAGCTATATTATGGCCACCTCTGTGTGTGTGTATAATATAGCTTGTCTTTTTGTTTTTGTACCTTTGCAATATATATAAGTATACTAACATTATTTGAGGTTATTATACGCTTCACTATTAAGGGTTTTTTTTAGCAATATTATGGTCGACTGTATATATA